>JAFELO010000899.1:725007-755503 GCA_017140195.1 Eumaeus atala
GGTGGTGGTAACAGTATGAACACGTTTGGTAATGGGAACAATACATGAAATGGCTGTCAACTCTCACGGTAGTAACGTCGAGAGGCGCCTCCTGCTAGGGACGCACCATGTTATATTTAAAATCCACTCGCGCCCCGGCTTGGCACGTGAACAACAGGCGTTGATAATGTACACAAAAACCTTCCACAGGAATCAGTCTATCAATGGGTGAAAACCGCATTAAAATCCGTTAAGTGCATTATGAGAAAATTGATCACATTCACAAAAGACCGCGTTTGGGGCCTTTATTCTATAATATACGTATGTATTATTTATGTGTCCGAGAAATAAAATCCAGAATGCCGCGTATTTTTCTTTCGAAGTATTACTGTGGGCCGAGGAGGTTTTCCTCGCTCACATGATATTTGCGCTAGGTGACGGCTATGCAATCGCATATCGTGGTGGTTTGCAATTGTTGGCCCATCGGTGTTGGATTTCTGTTGGCCCATTGGTGGGAAGGAGTAAAGGAACAAAACACATGTGCAAATTATTAATGTTGGTGTTTATGGGTGACCTATAATCTAATATTTTTTTTAATCTGCAGTAAAATAGATTTTTTTCTGATTTACTGCGCTTAGCGTTGTGACGTTCAGGCCCTTGTGGTATGACGAGTAAAGTAATTTTAAAACGAGTGCCAGCCCTAAAATATAACGACAAACATTTTCAAGTGACGTCCCTCTTCCACTGGATTACCCGAACCCGTTATGAAAACACCCAAATACATTATTTACGCACCGAACGAGCCTTATTTGGTTACAATAAAGTCCACTATCGTAATAATTGTTCAACAGATAACTTGGTTTTGAAGTATGGTGAAATGAGGGCTGGCAGCACTTGAAGCTGTTGAGGTCCATTAGTTTTATCTATTGGGGTCCAAGAGATATGTCAATTTGTTGAAATCACAGTTTGAGGGTCCATTGATAAATTGGCGTGGTAAGCGGAAACTGACTATCATCAGATGACTTCAGCGGTTTATTGATGATGAAGAGGAAATTGACTCAAGAGTTAAATTTATTTAGCTTAAGAGGAAAGAGGTTTGGAAGCAGTAATTGAAACATTTACATAATATCAGCCCCTTATTCGTTCTTACGTAGGGTTATGTACCCTATCACGTATCACTTAAATATGGTTAGAGAGCATGGGTCAATGTGGAATGTATTTAGTAAGGGGTAGTGCCGCTAGCATCGGAATTGGACGGTAATGATCATAAAGTTATTCTCCTCCTACAATGTAGGTACCGTTGTAAAGTGACACCTTTTTTATGGCGCTTCGCGTGCTTTCTAAGTTTCCATGGAAACCTACAAACGCGGAGCGCCTTCCTCTGCTGACACAGCAATGTCTCATTGGTGGTGAGGAAAGTAACACAACAACACCTCTTCGTTACCATCGTGAGGAGTCAAAAGGTGGGGCGAAAGACTCCAAATTCTCGTACTATAAAACATTTAATTTAACCGATGTTTCCAACTAAATTTAAGTACAGTAGCTTCGGGCCAGCGCTACTGGGGATGCACCGCTTTGCCACACTTGACTCACTAACCACAATGCACATCGTATTGTTGTGGTGTATCGAGGAGTGAGAGCCTCGGAGTTAACTGCACAAATGCAAAACCCTGTGATGATGTTGCAACATTTTGAAGTAGGTGCGTTGTGCGCTTGCATAAAAGTGGAACCACTTCGACAGACGTTCCTAAAGGCTCCGGGTGATCTACAATCATGAAATTTGGCAAGAGGTGAGACAACATAATGCAGAAAAAGAAGAAAATCCTAATCTTGTTAATGTAGTGTAATAACAAGTTGTAACATGTTAATTTGTAGATGTCCTTTTAGTCAGACAATGTCATCTAAAGATCAAGAAAGGTAACAAATTTAAATTCAATTTTTGAAGATCAGATTTGTAAACTCGATTTAGATGGAAATACATTGTGGCAAAGAGGTTTGCTTGAGTATAAACGGGCAATCGAGAACATTTTATGACCTTACCGGATCCTCTATGGATCCGGTAAGGTCATAAAATCCTGGGTGGCCCTATACCCAGGCCCATAGAAAATCGCATCATTGTTACCTCCTCCGCTCGAACGGGCTTCATAAACCACACGAAATGCGAGAGCATACCTGTCACTCACTTGTCATGCCAACCCAATGCGCCAGCAATGGAACACACAACAGATTGTTCATCCTATTCTCATGAGTTGGCCCTATTCGCATACAATGTAGCAACAGCACACAATAACATTATCACAGAGTGCACGCCGTACGCGGCACAAAATGTGAGATGTTGTACCAAATAAAGTACGTTGTTCGTAAGTAAAGTGACGGAGCCGGCTTTAATGAGGACAGGTAAATGACACGGGACGCCATCCTCTAGATTTGGTGGCTTCCACTTTGTATCTCACATTTATTACGTGCTTTGTATCCTACCTTTAGTTATATAATGTATATCCTACATTTTGCGTTTTCTAAATAGTAGCATATAGTTTAATATGGTTTTTTAATATTTATTCGTATAGCAGCCTCATGAATAATTTATCCATCTGTGATTATCTATTATATTTGTATTGTCTAGCTAACACAGTTCCTGAGATACTGCTTGCTGACAGATAGATGGATAGCGGTGTCTTAGCAGTGGGGTCGCGCTTTTAGCCCTTGAGTAAGGAACTCTAAATTGGTTTTCTATTTTTAACTTCTTTATATTATTTTAAAGGAAGTCACAGCGATTTTCATCTTTCAATATCAATATTATAAATGCAAAAGCCTGTCTGTTTATCTGACTATATTATTAAACGGAGCCTTGTGCCGAATACGACATCCATATTGTTGTCATGTAAGTGCGTTGCACTCTCGTCCTCCTCTCGTCCAATGGGCCACTAACAAACACGGTATAGATATCACTTTGCACGCTAATAATAGTATTCTCAGCCATTAATAGACTTTGTTATAAATAGTTAGAAATTGAAATGTACCCTCGTATGTATTAATTCATATTCAACAGCAAACTAGGAGAGCTCGAATCCTAAGTTGGAACATGATGTTAATTCATTGTTTAAATTTGGAAGTGACGTTCCAAAATCAAGAGGTCGACAGTGTTGCTGAACCTCGAAGAACGTGTATAGCCATAGGTACAGCGCCTAGATTATTTTTTATTCATAGAACCGAAGAAAAAATCACAAAGGCTTATTTATGAGCGCTCACTTACCTGTCAATATCCAACTTTTTACATTCAGTACTTTAGGCTATGTACTGGCTATCAGTCACTCCTAGCTATATCAAACTGACAATTTACAACAGAAAAACAAATGATATTATAATAAAGGATAGACACATCAGGTCTCAAGTTGATCATACCGTTACTCCCCCTCAACCCGTCTCTGGGTATTGATTTTGGTTGTTAAGGATTTATTTGTGACTGCCTCGAACACATCTTACGTTTGTTAGCGAAGCGTTCGCGGGTCGCGGGATCGATAACAGCTCACCCCAAATTAACCTTTTCTTTTAATGGATTATAAATCTTTTCACAGATCAAATAAGGTGCAGATTAATCCTTGTTGTGAATTGAATTGTGTAATGTAGTATATTCGGTGGTGGCATTTTCTAGAATATGGATCTTCCTGTCTACTATCTGCAAAGGTGTTAGGATCTTCCTGTCTACTATGTGCAAAGGTGTTAGGATCTTCCTGTCTACTATGTGCAAAGGTGTTAGGCTCTTTTGTCCTGGAATCGAGGCTACACTAGGGAATAAGCCTAAGGGTTGAAGGTCTTGATTCATCTTGGAGTTCATTAATATGACTAGGCTGATGATGATGAGGATCCAGTGGAAGTGACCGATGGCACTCGCGGGGTTTTAGTGGGTATTCCCTTCATTTCCGTGTCCCACACACCCACTGGATCTGACTAACGGTGGCAGTGCTTAAATGCATTTCCTGCGAGACCAAAAAAAGACACAGGACTCAAGGTTTCTAATCCCGAGATCTTTTATTGTATACGAGGGCAAACGAGCAATCGGCGCATTTTGACCCCAAATCCATAGACATGCATATAATGGAAATAAGGGAGCATAGCTGTCACTTTACGGCGGTCTGATCTGATCGAGAGGTACCTCTCCGGACGTGCCGACCCGATTCGGGTGTGTAGGCAATGCTTCCTGCATTGCCTCCTTTTTGTCAGTTCGAAAACACCTTCGGGTAACATCTCGGCAGGGCTCTTGCAGAGATGGTTCTGTCGGACTTGAACGGACTAAAACCACACGGTGATCCTTCACAGATGTCAGTGCCTAGAGGCCCAGGTATGCCCCAAGAAATACCTGGACACCTCGGCAGACTTTATTTTGTTGCCCGAAGCACTGGAGACCTCGGCAGACTTTATTTTCCTATTATCACCTATTGCCCGATTGGTGGTCCCATTACGGCAATGGAGACAAAGCAATGGAGAGCCTAGTCTCCCTCCAGCTAGAGACATGCGTGCGGAACTCCATGTTGGGCATGCGTCAGCTAAGACGGGGGGCAACCCCTAATATTCCGGATTCCCCTAAACGACAAAGTAACTGCAAAACCTCTTTTGTCACATTTCAATGTAAGGTGTCACTTATCACACATGAGGTGAGCAAACGGCTTACAAACAATTGTCAACTCTAACCGAATTGGATAAGGTTAAAATTTAATTACGATAAACACAATGCCCGAAAAATACAAATTAACCCTTTCCGTGAATCGTTGAGCGTCTAAAATTTTGATTGTTTCTCCTGGCGAGATCAAATTCCACCCGTGTAACGATTACGCAGACTGGGATGTTTCACGTTGAAATTGTTCAAATCATTCGAGTTGCTCGTTTTAATTAAATTTATAGTCAAAATAACTTACATTACTTAATTAATATTTTGTGTTCACTAACAGAAAATTTTTGCATATAAAAAATTTCATTTCATCAGAGTTGTAAAAGGAAGTTTGTAAATACTGAACGCAAAACGCTAAAGCTTCATCTTTTTTTTGTTTGTATTAAATAGGCTCCAAAACTACATTATCGTTCACGAACATAGGCTATTTTACATTCTCCAAGACGTTTTGATCATTATGAATAACCAAAATGTGTAGAAAAATAATGAAAGTAAATCCTTACGCTGCAGCAATTATTGACAACTGGCTGTCTCGATTGACGTAGTTGTGTTTTTCTGTCTATTAATTTGTTGTCAATCTAATGTGTAATGTTTACGAGGCTGAAATTAAAATTCGTAATTTTTATCATTTTTGTAAATCAATGATTTTTTGCTATACTTCGTGAAATATCCGCGTGAAGCCGGAGTGGACTGCTAGTGGTAAATATTTACAACCCAGAGACTACAAGCACACGATGTTCCTTCACAGAAGTCAGTGGCAAGGGGACCAAGTATAGCCCGGGAAAGATGATTCCTGGGGACCAGATTTGCCATATATAATGATCCTTACATACCTGTTCCTCGTTTGTTGTTTCCTCCACATTCACTACAATTTTCTTACTTAAAGTATAATACATAGAAGAATAATGATAATAAAATTCGCACCAAAACAATAACATTATAAACACATTTTGTGCGTGTGTTTATCTTTATCCAATAAAATAATGTTGTGTTCTTTCTTTCTTTACATTGTGTCAGTAATTCTTAATGTCGGGCGGGCTCAATGTTCGTCTTCGGAGGTTCGTTTCAGTGTGGTCGATCTGATCCCTACTAACCATTATGAGTACTATTGACTCTTAGTTTTGTATGAAAGTAAAATGCAAAAAATGTAAATGTTTGTTGTAATTTGCAATTATAATAAAATACTCATCATCATCACTACTATCAGTCCAGAGCAGACAGGCCTCTTCTGCTGACGCGGGGAAATGCATTTACGCGCCTTCCTTGGCCCTCGATGGGGTCTAGTTGTGAGTGGAGCTCGCGGCACATAATGCCGAATACAAACAAGTTTTTGTTTGTATTCGGTTCGTATTCACCACGAGTGCCACTAGTGCCGCCTTTGGTGAGGTGCCCCGGAAAAAGAAATTATCAAGGCGCCTCGAGGGCTAGTCAGCCCCCCAAAGGGACCGATCCCACCTCCATAGGTGGGGTTGTCCTCCGAAATGTTGGTGGGGTGGGGTTGTCCTATAGAACCACAACCACCAAATTTGGGACAGTGCGATGGGGTGAAGTTCCCATCCTCGCTCCTTGCTCAGAGCGCAAAAGCGCCACCTCCTGTTTCTCTTTTGTCTCCTCTACTTATACTCTTATAAGTAGAGGGTCGCCTGTGGGGTACAAGTAGCGATACTCCACCCGCTCTTTAGCCCCCTTTTCTTATAAGAGGCGTACAAAGAACATCCCCCTCGGTTCAATTGGCTTTGTCTGGGTACAGCCCAGGCTACTGAGCCCCACCACCCCAACAAGGCTTGAAATATTGGGGGGAGAATGTTCCTTTCATTCATTCATCTATCACGCGCAGACACAATTTTTAAAACAATAATTCCGTTTCTATTCGTCCACCCGAACACCTTCTTTCTTTTACACAACACCACTATTAGAAATCAGAATACACTCGCTGTGCCCTCCTCAAGGCTGCATGAAATTAATATTCATTTACGCGTAATTATATACGTTTTTATAATAAAATCATCAATGATATAACATTTGTCGATTAATAAATTTAAAGCTATCGTTAAAGAGCAACTTATATCAAAATCCTATTATAATGATTAGGATTTTATATATGACAAAAATGTAATGGAATTAATTACTCTGAATTTAAGTACCATTGTATAGTAATGACCACAACCAAAAGAATGATAGGTACCCAGCAGAGTTTATTGTGGTTATCTTCTCTGACATGGGCGCGCTGCGGACCCTCACTTTTAAACTTAGTCGCTAAGACAAACATAAGTGATTACTATACAGATCCAATATCTGAAATTAAGCAATAAATAGAATCCCAGGGGGCTACCGGACCGCATATCCATCAGTTTATGGTGGTATCGTGTATTGATCTATGCGTGAGGTAGGTATTTACAAAAAATATTTATTTAAAAGTTCGTTACCTTCTATCGCTAGCTGACCGCTAGATGTCACTGTTTGTGACTTCCCTTAAAACGATTCATCGCCCTACTGCTGATTTGGTTCGACCAGACTTCAATCCCGGTCCCAAAACAACAAAGGGATCACACTCCCTGCTCTTTGGATTTGCGGCAAACCGAGATGTCGTCAACTGTTCGAAGTGAGTGAAATAGGTGGCCTTGGGATGTGGCGAGGCATCGCCACGCCGTCACTAAATGTGCCGAACAAGACCAGCATTTCCGGACATTTGAATAGCCTGAGCACCCTAAATTATTAATGATTTTATATCCTAGTATTTATAGGCTAAAAAAACTAGCCAATCGTACACCCGAAGTGCAAGACTGTTTCAATGTGGAAAGATTAACAAAAGCCAGATAAGTTTTATTATAATTTGGCCGGACACTTATTTAAAAAAACAAAATTATCTCCGGTTCAATACGAATGCCTGGCAACTAGGTAAAGCCAATCCACGTCTATATTTGTATAGCGTGGCAGCCTGGCGCTTGCGTTAGAACCCGTCAGGGGTAGGTGACCCGCGCGAGGTGAAGGGTGCGCATCCCCCCAAGGATAATAATATGTCTGCCGGTGTTAAATACATGTATGTTAATATCCTTCAATCCAAGCGCTTTCCTTCATAAATGATGATAATCATTTTTAAAGGTACTCCAGAGTAGGTATGTGTTACTGTTATTATATATATATATATATATATATATATATATATATATTAAATAATATTCATTTACTTTGTATAAATAGATATGAAATGAAGATCGTAATCATTCATATAAATTGTCACAAAACAGAAAAGTGTACTGGCAATTTAAAAAAAAAACATGAAATCTCTACTCATAATGACATTTTTAAATAATATAGAATAATATTACAATTTATACCACATATCCAAAAATTACAATAATACCTAGTAGTTAAAATATAACTAAAATATAATAAAAAAAAAAACATCACTTCGTAGATATTAAGTTATAATTTAAAAATATGGAGGCAGTTCCACCTCCCCGCGGACATCTTCCTAAAATCTAAACTATAGTTATTGGGTACATACAGGCTTCATAGTAGCATGAATATTTATTTATTATATTTTTATAGCATAGGGGGACAAATGAGACATCGCACACATAAAATTGTTGTCATGTCGTTACCCTCCTTTTTCTTTTCCCCTCCAATGTGCCACCGGCCACCGGCTACTCACAAAACTACACAAAACGCGTAAACGTTGTTGTCATTTTATGGCGGTGGCATGTGAGGGAGAGGTGCCTCCCCGGTCGTGCCGGCACAATTAGGCTGCAATACAGCCTACCTCTTACTAATATCTGATTTTTTTACACACCTGCTATCCTAGTGGGAATGCTGATACGCAGATCACAATGTTGGACCACAGGTGATTCGTTGCCCAGTCGGGCTGACGTTGTAATTATTTTTATAATGAAATAAATCGGGGTGGTGTGTGTTATCTGCTGTGTGTGTATGACAACTGATAAGAGCGCATCGCTAGCGAGGCTGGATAAGGAGCACTTTTGTTACGTGGCCTCAATACGTGTACCTGGTTTGATAAGGAGCACTTTTGTTACGTGACCTCAATACGTGTACCTGGTTTGATAAGGAGCACTTTTGTTACGTGGCCTCAATACGTGTACCTGGTTTGATTTTACGAACGGCATGCTTCACGAATTGTGGCGGTAGAAAAATGTTATGAAATGTAAGGAAACATCTTTAAACACAAACTTTCTTGATTGGGTCTTAGTTGATGTAATGTCGATGTGTATTGCAGAGGTCGTTTTTGCGTGTATTCAATGAGATCGCCAAAAAATTGATTATAAATAGTCAATTTTACTAACATTGTAAATGGGAAAGCCTGAAATACCTCTAGTAAAATATAATTTTAGCCTGCTCTGTGCACTGCTAGAAAACTGATGAATATGGTGATGAAGACCATGAGACTAGGTTTAGGGCCAAAAATCTGATGGAAGCAGCCGGGAGAGATGCATCTTGATATGAGAGTGTTTGTAACAGCTAATTTAACTATTATTATCATGGCCGGAGGGACCGACAGGACCCTACTCCCCCGACTCTGATATCTGGGGCCGCTCGCGTAGCTCGGTAGCTAAAAAGGCCTCGGCACTGACGTGAACGTTTGGCACGTGGAGAGGACCATGGCCCATTGGTTTGTAAAGGAAGGGCGACGCATCGGCATAGTAATTATGTGGATGTTCGTGGGCGTCGGTAGTCGTAGAAATGCTTTCTCGTTTTCCCACATTTCTATAAAAAAATCGTCGTGTTATAAATTAAAAGAATCACAGAAGCCTCGAGTTTTGTACAGCGTTATATTTGACTTAAACCAATTTACCACATCCGGGCTTAACCCAGATTTAAAGAAAACAGTCCTACAGTTAAACCCCAAGATAAACTCCCTAACTAACAGCCGGCTAACTTAATCTCTACATTCAATACGGTTTAGCTGACGATTTAAATCCACCGGTTAATTTTACCACAATACAAACTTCAGTTGAAGTTTGTACTTTAGTCAGTTGATATCTTACACTTTAACAGACTAATATTACAAAGATGACGAGTTTGTAAAGTTGAACGCACCAATCTTAGGAACTACTCCAATTTGGACTCCAAATATCTTCCAATGTTTTTACCCATTTATAAAGAGGGCTGTATTCTATATACCATCACGCTACTGAGTGTTGATTTTTATGTATGTATGTATGTATGTATGTATGTATGTATGTATGTATGTATGTATGTATGAATGTATGTATGTATGTATATTTATTTTGCATCATCTGAAGCCTAAATGCTAAACGGAATAATTACATGCGTCTTATTAAACAATGAAATAAGTAAAATGAATAAGTTATTGAATAGTTTTCGGAATGTGAACATTTCATAATTTTTTTTACGTATTAATCAAATCGAGAATGAGCAAATTTAAAAATTAAATGTTCCCTCTTCATTAAAATAAATAATTAATACAATGCTGATATATATATATATATATATATATATATATATATATATAAATTTGTTTACCAATTATGTTGTATGTTGTGAGACCCCTTACAACCTTTCCGATGGTAGCAAAAAAGGTGATTATTTCCAGGTAGGCTCATACATATCATGCCCAAACATGTCACCCTAAAACAATATTAAACTAAAGGAGAAATGGAACCTGCGATCTCTAGTTGTGGTAATTCATACGCTGCAGTCGCGCGCGAGCTGGCCCTTTCGTGAGCGCAGGGGAAGAAGGGACAAGGTCCCGTTGGCCAAGATATTAATTCACATACTTTCTTAAACCACTATCGGGATGCATCTAGCCCATGTAGGATAAAGCGGGGTGCCTATCGCCTCATCAATCTGGTACCTAAACACCTGACACCCAACAATTCTCATAGTTTCCGTTGAAACTCTATTCAGCGCTTTCGCAGGACAATTCGTTCCTAAAAGAAGTTATACTGTCTATAAGTATTTACGGGCGATATAATTTGCCGACGCATCGCCCGATGGAGTGACAGAGACGACTTGATACGATCTTTCGTTCACAGGGTCCATTCGGAACATTACTATAACATTACTATGACGTCATAATTTTTCGTACATGCAGCTATCGATTTACAAGAAGTTATTACGTAAAAATCCACACTATGAAACGTCCTGGAATATCCAGATTATCAAAAAGTGCGGTCTATTTTGAGAGTTTATGAATATTTTATTATCATCGCCACAAGGCCCATTTATTCTATTAAAACTTCGCACTAAGAGGATTTAAACTTTCCGCTGTAACGCAAACGCGTGACGCTTTTAGCTATTCCGATGTCCGGGAATCGAATTTGTGACCCGATATAGAATTATGTGATATATTTTGCTTTAATCGAAGTTGAATTTGAATTAAAAAATATATGTTTTAATAATTTCAATCTTTTTTAAAATGATATATTCTTGATATTATAAGAATAGCCTAGCCCAACATTCAGAAGCAATTGTGCAACAAATTCAGAGGGACTTCAGTTTGAATTTGTGGTTACAATGTATACATATTATAAACGGGGTCTCTAAAAGTCGTCAGTCTGTATGTGATCTATATTCTCATAATCAACTGCACGGATTTTCATGCGGCTTTCACCAACGGATAGAGCAAGTGCCGAGAAAGGTTCTGCTCTATAATATGTTAATAAGACAGTATTAGGCGCACTTTCATATTTCCTTAAGAGGTAGTACCATGCTGCATTGCAGCGGAATTGTGTCCGCACGACCACAATTCCGCTGCAATACAACGACAGACGACATTATATATTTCACGCACACATGATAGCCAGTGGCCTATAGGATGGGAGGAGCAAAGGAGGACAAATTTACATATATATAGTTATAGGCGTCGTGAGTAATCAAAAGGCGCCTACTCCTCGTTTGTCTCCCTATGGTGTCGACGCTCTCACTTGTAAGTAATAAACATACTTCTATTCTATTCTATTTTGTACGTAGTGCATTATTACGCACCCAAAGACCAAATTTGATTTTATTGACGAAGGCCTCTAGGTCATGCAGCAGTGCGGCGCTACCAGTATTGGCCGGTGTTCTACCTGCTGACCTGGAGGTTCTTCGAGCCGGACGCAAGAAGTGCGGGGCTCAAGGGCAAGGATCGCAAGAAAAAGGAAAGCGCCATCGCGAACGATGTTCACTCCACTTGGCAGTCACGCTGGGCCGCGTGTCGACGGGAGGGAGCTGTACTGCTGTACAGCTCCCTCCCGTCGGCACACGCGACCCAGCGTGACTTGCTGTACTTTCCAGAAGTTACAATGCGTTTGGCATATCAATGGATGGAACCTGAGTACGTTATTTCGCAGATACTTACAGGGCACGGGTGCTTTAGAGGTCGCCTGCACAGGATGGCGTTATGTGATCTGCCATCATATCCTTGCGGTTGTGAAGCCGAAACCAGTGACCATGTAATGTGGGAATGTGACTTGTACAGAAACTGAGCGAAATAACACGTTGAAGGGCATCCAACGGACGACAGTGGGTCCAGTCTGTCAACAGGATTTGGTCCCAATTGAACATAATTTTAGGCAATCGATTACATTTGCGCATAAATGGCATGCGAAGACGAGGGATAGGTAACGACGAAGCTGCATCCAGATAATCAGGACTGACGGGGCCGATGACAAGCTCTGTCTTTGTTATGTCAGGACCCAGAAAGGGGAAAGTGAAATAACGAGAGGGCAATTAAATAATGTGTAGGGAGTCAGGAATTGCACATTGAGGAACAGAGCCGGTGAGCGAACCCTCGTGCATCTCCCAAGATTCGTTCCGTATATCAAGAGGTGCATAGGGGCGTGGGACTCCATCCACACCTCTCGGTAAGTGTCTCCCTATAATATAAGAAAAACTTAAACGTAAGATATATTAGGGCTCCAAGCCTGTCACGTATCGCATAGCTGTCGTGATACGACCGGTTACGACGTGTACTCA
The DNA here is from genome assembly GCA_017140195.1 of Eumaeus atala. Taxonomy (NCBI): domain Eukaryota; kingdom Metazoa; phylum Arthropoda; class Insecta; order Lepidoptera; family Lycaenidae; genus Eumaeus; species Eumaeus atala. Next base: position 737,591 of record JAFELO010000899.1, read on the forward strand.
TAGACCGGGAACCCACTTACTTGTTATAATACTTTAATAGGAAAACTTTTAACACTTCAACCGAAAACAGAAAAAACATAATCAATCTATAAACATTGGTTGTATTGAAAATCTCAAGTTTTATCAAGCAACTCCTTCTGAAGCGTTACTAAAAAGACACGTGACTTAATTTTACATTTGCAATTTTTTTTGCTTCATTTGAAGGGAGCGTCGGGAGTATACAGATCTGACGTACTGTAGGGCTGAGGGATTCAGCGTCGCCGACAGTAATAGGTCCTTCCGAAAAGGAAGCGTCCGGCGTAGGTATGTAATGAAAGTGTTCGGGGACCAACGGTGATGCTGTAAAGGTAGCAATCCCGTTCAACAACGAGAACTCATAACAATTCGATGAAATTATATTGAGCTTCTCTAAGCCCCCACAGCATCAGTTTAGGCCAGAAAAACTACAGCAAAGCTGGAATAAAGTACAGACCGAGAAAATAGCCCACATAGACTACAGCCACCTCTAGGGAGTCCTGACACTAGCCCACTGTGCGCACAACCTTTTATTTCTTCCCTGGATTTCACTCCGGTCATGTCGGACTTGCTCATTATAGGAATATTTGTCATATGGATACACCACCGGAGTGAAATCTGGCGCACGTCTGACGGCTAACCTATTTTGCCCTTAAAGTATTTATAGCCTACTATTTGGCATTCCTTTTTTTACTGCTCTATGCTGACGGAAGTGTCCACAGTGTAGCTTCATCGGCTATTAGAAGGTGAGGTTGTGGTCGACAGGGGGATTGACCCCCCCCCTCCTTTATCGCATATGGGAATGTGAATTTAGGCCGAGGGGACAGGGTCCCATTGCCCCTCCGCGTCTCTAATGTCTTGCATTAAGGAGGGGGTTGGAAGAGCTCGTTCAGCTATCATAACTAGGGGGAAATGTCCCCCTCTTCCAACACGGGCGGGTGGCTGAAAATTACTGGAATTATTTCCTATGACTGCAGTAACATTGTCGTTCTGACAATTCGGAGTCGAACATGTGTGCTGTTGTCTGTCATGATGTGATGATTGTGGATTGAATCGTACAATCCCTGCTCCGTGGTATTGGTGTTATATCTGTTTGCGTTTTGTGTGTTACAATTGTCGTGATTTGATTGTCCTCGTAGATGAGAACGTGCGTGGAACGACCCACGCTAGTAACGCAGTTGGGATTGCAGTATAGTCTATAGTACGTATACGATTCAATCCTCATCCGAATCCTTTATAAGGTATTCCTTTAATATGTTAAGTATGATGGCCAATTAATCTCTGTAGTGATGACTACGATGCCCATTGCGTTGGGATGTTAAGACTGCCCACGATTGGCGTGTTATAGTTGACATTATGTATTGTCACTTCTTGAATATTCATGTTACTATATATTTCTTGTAGTGTTTCCACTAGTTTATTAGAACTACATGAATTTCGAGTGATATTAACCAGTGCATCATCCGGTTTTCCTTTATGTCTGACCAGTATGTTTACTGGTAGTGCCATCGAATGCGTATGGCCATCGGTTTGTTATTAGGCCACCTGACTGCTCTTTTGTCTGTGAAATAAAACCATTGTATATGTCGCCTCAGACAGGACTGGAGATTACTCCTTAAGAACGTACACGATTCTATATTGAAGGACTCCTGCGGCGAGGGCGAAGTAAGTACGGTTAAAAATTACGCTATGCCGCGAGTTTTTAACGCACCTGAAATCATTCGAATATGAGTAAACTCTGAAAATATTGCGAGTGGCCATGTGTGATGCTGATGGTTAAGAGGAAACAGTGGATAGCGCATTTTCAGTGACAAAAGCCCACAGTAACGAGTTGTGCAAGACCACACATCGGTGCAATAAATTGTGGTGAAGCGACAATAATAATTCCCTTAGAGGCAGATAACATGGCTTACGACGCATTAGTCTCCGGCTCTCTTATCACAATTTAAAAGTGAACCCAGCTAAGTTCAGTTTACACTCGACGGTCGCACGCTTGGATAACGTTCTACAACGAATGCCAGAGTAATTCAAACCGCCTTATTACAGGTAATAAATATTTGAACTTTTTTTAGGTCCTTCGAGGACCTATATTATGTACAAGTTTTAGTTGGAATCTATTAATTGATATCATAGGGAGATAATATCAAATGGATAAGTAATAAAAATATAAAAATAGAGTTAAATTTTGTGATAGAATGATGAAATGTTACATAGCGAAATTCAGGTGATAGATAATGTATTCGTTTTCTATTTATTCCACTCATTAATTAACGGTATGACGTCCATCCCCTGCAACACAAACACTTTTTGTAGTGTTTACATGATTTAATGAAATCGCATTATTCTCCCGACTTAACCATAAACACTTAACATGTTAAGGAGTTAAATTACTACTTCAAATGAACAAATGAAAGCGGTTAAAAACGGCGTCGTGTATCATTGCTTTAACGATTATTCCGGCAAGGTGTTAATAGAGGTCGATATAAAAATTCTTTGTTTTATACGAGCGTATATCTATTAAGAGCTCGTCGGTAATGTGGACTTTAGCTTTATTGCTCATAATAAATAGTAAAAAATATCACGTGTACGTACATAAGAATAGCATGATCGTCGTTGCTTAAGTAATAAACGCAAAAAGCAAATATTTCGGCGTGTTAATCATAGGACAGGCTATAATATCTTCCCCACCACGGTTCAAGCCTTGTCGTGGCGGCGGGGCTCTGCAGCCTGGGCGCATCCAGACACCTTCGGCGAAGCCAATTGTATCAATGAGGTGGGAGCTCTTTGTACCCCTCTTATAAGAAGAGGGGACAATAGAGCAGGTGGAGGCACATTGTATCATAAGAAGAGGGGACAAAGGAGAAAAGTGGCGGTGCTTTTGCGAATGGGGCAAGGAACGAGGATGGGGACCTCGCACCATTGCACCGTCCCAAAGTTGGTGGGTGTTGTCCTCTGGTGCAGGACAACCCCATCTGTGGAGGTGGCGTTGGTACCTCAGGGGGCCGTCGAGGTGCCCTGATGATATGTTGTTCCCGGACACCTCACTAAAGGCGGAACTGATGGCACTCACGGTGGTTTTTGTGGGTATTCGGCACCATATTGTATCGCCAGCCCCACACTCCACTAGACAGAGGGCCAGTGAAGGCCCCGTGTCAAGAAAAACAAAAAGCTATAACATGTTAACATTAACAAAATGTGGCATCACGTTGTTTGTCTGGGCTAATTGTCCAAACTACTGGACCGATTTGAATTAAATTTTACACAAATATTTTACTTACAATATCAGGGCTATATTTTTAGTTCGAGAAAAGTTTGTCTGAGATATTATTATTGCCACAGTAATGTGGGGCCCAGGAGGTTAGTAATATACTTAGCTGTCAAAAATCAAGTAACGTCAAAATTTAATTTCTAAATTTTCCAGTTTACCTAAAGTTAAGTCAAGATGTCAGATACTAGCACGATGGTAGATCATTTAACGGGATGCCATTTCAATGGCTTAATCTTTAGTTAGAAGTTTTTTGGGTAGCTTAAAAAAATAACTTGGCTATCAACTTTCATGAAGTAATTAATAAGTTTATTAATAAGTTATAACAACGTTATGCATTAATGAAAAACATAAGCGTTAATAGAAAAAATATTTCCATTTCTAACCTCAATTTATTGCAAGATATAATAAATAAATTCTGTGGATAATAATGAATATAATTTTAAAAATAAAATGGGCTTTAAACAATATTTAATAAACCAATTACGGTAATGGTGGTAAATTCAAAACGTCCATAAAAGTATTATGTTACCAAACTCAATTATTGTAAATTTACAAAAAAAGGCAAAAAAAAAACCACGAGAAATTCTTTTGCACAAGTTTCTAGAGTTTTAATAATATCCGGCTCGCAAATAATTGACGTATCCCGTTACCCGGGCTCGGATTCGGGCTTACTTAGTTTTTTTTTGGTTACAATGCATATATCCAAATAATAGGGGAATTTCGGGCAGTCGAATGTTATAATGTACTTTCATACGGCTGATAAAATGCACGTTTTTATATTTTATTTATATAAATTGAGTCAGATAGTTTGTGGTAATACTTCAGGGAAACGGTTCAATTGGTATTATGTTCTGAATTACTTGCTAGGTAAGATAGTACACATGACCCCACCTTTTTTTTGTTTTGCGGGTATGTATATTTGCATTCAGCCATCGGTCCTTTATGGGAACCGATGTGGGATTCACAGCTAAAACCACAAAAACCACATGGGAGCCATGGGCCCGCCTGTACTGAGTGAGGTGGCCCGGATATATCAGCAACAGGGCACCTCGTCACCATGATACCGCCTTATCGACGGCTATACTGTCACATTTCGTCCGCTTTCTGAGTAGCAAATGTTAGCCTAGCCACGTGTTAGTAGGTTAGGAAAACAACGCGTTAATGTATGGGGGTAAAAATGCGCCTTGGTTGTCACCTAAGATTCCGCATTTGTCAATCTATGCCATAAGGTCTTTTAGGCATTAAAGTATGTTTTTATTTTTCTCTTTTTTTAATAAGTATACTTCATATTTCCATGAAATTAAGACTTACATCTTATATTACAAAAGATAGTATTTGTTAGTTAGGTTAATTCATTATTGATTCGCAGTAGTTGAAGGAAAAGGTACCATAAAAATATTTTACACAAAGTGATAAATAAATTCTAACGAGAATTTATTTATCCACTTTTCAATCCAGTTCTTATATTTTACTTTAAATAAGACAGGCTATGAAAGTTCCCTGCAATACACAAACATCTGCTAATATTCAAATGCCAACGCGACGCTTTCAGTATGAAGAACATCAAAATCACAAGACAAGTTTTTTTTCCATAGCGAAAATCTCAAGTCTAAACAATACATGCGACATCTTTTGTTAGCGTTCCAAGATCAAAATTTAACGCCTCAAGGAATATTAACAAAATTCTTTTGTCAGACTTTTAGTTGAAGTAAAAAAATAGGGCAGATGTTCTCAAACATCTATTGTGAGCCCAAAGAAGTTGAGTACCATCTAAATAATAATTGACATTTAATGAAGTGCTTTCTTGTGGCGACACTGGTTGACTTTTGGGGGTCTGTGTTGGAATATTATTCGCAACTTTTTAGGGTAACGTTAACTGGCGTATTTACTGTTCCCATTGTAATTCCAACACGTCGAAATGTTATAATAATTAGCTCTGTAACCACGACTTGAACAGCATAAAATAGGTACTTGGGACATCTTTTTATCTTTTTTTGGGATAGTAATTTGGCAGTACACGTATAGAAATAGCTAATTAACATGTACGTGATTAACTACAATGTAATTTTCATACAAGCTTCCAGGCCCCATTTTACACATCTGGGGGTTGGTTTGTGAAAAAAAAAAACTATATTTAAACTCGGGTCTTTAACTATATGTATACCAAATTTCAACAAAATCGGTTCAGAGGTGTGGTCGAGAAATCGTAACGGGCTTTGGTTTAATAATTATAGTACTGGTAACATTTAATTACAATACATATCAGATGCTGTAAAACATTCAAAGTTTGCCCAGCAAAGCTTCACGCTTAAAGTTTGCTCACGGTACACGTATTACTTCTGGTAGTTCTTACTCCGTGGGGATAAAAATTCCAGTAGATCTAAGGACAAATATTTCCACCCATTATTGTCAGACCCGAATAAATATCCATCAACAACTAAATGAATCGCGAAATGATAGTTCTTAGTTATTTCACGAAGTTACATTCTGGAAGCAATATGATCGAGAGAGTAATAGATTAGGTAAGTTTATACAAAACCTTCGTGAAGTAACGGCTATGTTGGCCCCTTTTGGTACGATTTAAATCTTGTTCTTATTCGATATGATAATGATCTGTCCAACTAGGACAGGAATTAATTCAGATATTCAAATTTAGAACGGTATTGCGAATTTAGTATATTGACTCATTAGCCAAACCTCTGCATCCATCTATCTCTAAACTTAAGCCTAATGGTTGTCTGCAGTTTACTACTTCGTTTAGGAAAACTAAGTGTTGGTCGACCTTTCACCAGGTGGGAAGACGATCTCCGTGAAGTGTCTGTACGGGATGGACGCGAGTAGCAGGAGATCGGTCGTCATAGCGTTCATTGAAAGGGGCATATGTCCAGCAGTGGAGTGATAAGGACTGATAGTGATGATGTGATGTGATGATGAAATACTAAACGTACACGTTACGGATGTAGAGTCATAAACATCACAGAATTAACAGCGTATGCGGAACCACGATGTTGGCGCAAAGTTCTCGCTTGTAGTAACACTAACAATGAATGAATCGATTGTTGCTTTAGTGTCGTCCACACGCAGGTGCCGGCGGGACATCGACGGGACTACGTTACCAGGTACTGGGAACTTATGTGCAAAGGGTGCTACGTACCCTGATCGGCACTTTAGCTGATTGTGCCCGGCGTAGCTTGGATAAGTTACGTAGCTTTTTATAGCAAGGTGAACAAAACGAGTTGTGGAGTCCTTGTACCATCTTACAGACAGGCCGGGCACATCAGAAAGGGTCACACCCGTTCTTGAGTCTCATACACCCGTGGGTTATGTCCCAGGACCGGTGGCAGTGTGGTCAGTACTCACACTCAACACGTAACACAACTAGTTCTTTTTATAGTATAAGAGGAGAAACGAGAATCAGAGCTATAAAACGACTAGCGACGCCCAAGACATCTGTATTATTGTTGCTATGTAGACGCGTTGCATTACTTTTCTCATTCCAGCCAGGCCAGCATAGCCTGATGTTTTGGCACATTATATCGACATAAAGTGACGGCACTGCTGTCACGTGTCCTGCGGTGTTTTATAGATTGTGTTGCTCCCAGAGATAAGTTGACATTTATTAGTACCTTTTTTTGTTGACGCTCGGAAACGCATTTACGGACTTTCACTGGCCCTGGGTGGGTTCCAGAGGTGTGTGGGGCTCGCGGCACATCATAGTGCCCGATACCCACAAAAAAACACCGCGGGTGCCAACAGTGCCGCCTTTGATGAAGTGCCCCGGTACACAAAACATCAGGGCACCTCGACGGCTAGTCAGCCCCTTAAGGGACCGTCGCCACCTCGTCAGATGCGATTGTTCCGCGCCACAGAACAACTCCACCAACTTTGTGACAGTGCAATGGGGTGAGCTTTCCATCCTCACGCCTTGCTCCGTGCGCAGAAGCGCCACCTCCTTTTGCTCTTTTGTCCCCTCTTCTTATAGGAGGGTACAAAGAGCGGCTCCTCCTCCTGCTCTTTAGTCCCCTCTTCTTATAAGAGGGGTACAAAGAGCTGCCACCGCCTCGCCTTAATTTGGTGTCAACAACAAGGTGTCCCGGATCACACCAGGCTACTGAGCCCCATCGCCACGAGAAGGCTTGGCCTTACACAACATCATTTGGCCTTCCTCATTCATCGTTGAACACAGAGTACTACTATAGTTCAAAAATATGACAGTGACATTGACACGAATCAAATGGATTGCTTATCCTATACACCTCCATTGGTACCATTTGAACAAACACCAACGCTACCAATATTCCCAAAAGAGCTAAAAAATCGCCTAGTGCACATGACCACTAATGTTCAGATAGTTTATAGTCTTCAAATATGCCTGTGCTCGAAAGTTATATACCGTTCGCAATAACGTTCAATTTACTTCTTTAGGAATATGCGGCGGCGTTGACGACTTCGAGTCTTACACCATACTTTTGATGTTTTTCTATATCAGCGATCTATATACAGGATGTACTCGTATATACTTCTGATCAGCGGACAGTGACTAGAACTTGAAATATAAAAGCGTCACCTGACTTTCTCAATAGTAAACGTTTTAGTTTTCCTTCGCTGCGGTGTAATCGGTTCGTCACTCGTTCACACGATAGCGCCGTAAAGTGACAGCTGTGACGTCGCCTTTCTTGCGGTCCGTGAGACTCTGGTGCACATTTGGACCAGAGGAGGGGACGAGGGGGACGAAGGTAATGCGTCACCATAACATGACTGCTCGCCTGCTCTCTTGTATTTCAAACAACTAACCCGTCAGTGACTACAACTTGGCATACCGGCATACTGCATACCAAATACTTCAACTATTCTAAATATGATATTAGTATTGCAACAAATATCGTAACAAAGTAAAAAAAATATTTAACTACATTTATTAATTTTACAGCATGTAAGTTTAATACACATATTAAATAAAGCGATTAAAAATATAAAAAGCTTATTCGAAATGGTCTAAACGATGATGTCAGTTATCAATATAAGCACGCACACTTTCCATGGCGAAATTCTTCACTGCCATTCGTATGGATTGTTTTAGGTACTCCAAATTATCAAGGCGTTTAGAGCAAGCTGCACTCTCTAAAACTGATCATAAATCATGATCCTGCAGACTATGGTCGGGACTAGCTAAAGGTAGTCTCTAGCTCTGATCATGCCCGGAACCTTCGCTTCAACCAAGATTTACGATTTTTGATTTTTTGAAGAGCTTTGTGATCTGGTCCCGAGTCTTGCTGGAGGGACCATTGATGATCTTGGTTATTGAACATGGTGTTATTATGGGACATAACTATCTTCACTAGAATTGTATCTTGATACTCTTGTGCCGATGTTAATGTACGCGACATGGTTCTAGCTGCTATCTTCATTTCCAGAGATAAAACCTTTAATTTTCTGAGAGGATATTTTCGAATTTTTTCCCTTACTGCTTTGAACTTTACTTTCTACTTTCCCTTACCTTTTTCCTACGAACACTACGTAGACGGCCAGATCTTTCTCTGTCGCAAATAGAGGATGTCTCATTGTACCTATTAATGGCCCGGTGCACAAATATTTCACTAACACCAAGCGTGTGGAGAGTTTTGAAATTTGCATTCGGCTCCATTCCTAATTTGTGTAATGCAAAAAAAACAACGATTCTGTTCACTTTGCCACCCCTTCCCCCCTCCTTTTTAATATCCCAAAATATTGTACAACGTATTGGCGCCAAAATGAAAAACACATTGAACAATCGTATAAAATGACAGATTCAAATGTAATATATGTTTTTTAAATCGTAACAGTATTTATGGTCAGACTAAGTATATTTGTCTCCTATCTCTTAAACTAACTAATCTATTTTGAACAACCGATTTACATTTGAAATTCTATTGAATTCAAAATATTTATAATTTAACTAATTCAGTTCCAAAAATAATGGTACCCTTCAAATAGATTTAATGTATATCTTGTAATGAAAGCATGCGTATGACACTAATGTCAATATTGGCATATCTAGTAATGAACCTATGTCACTATTGAATATTGGCATATCTAGTAATGAACCTATGTCACTATTGAATATTGAAACTGTCAAATAGTGAATGAATCTTCATGAAAGGATTAGCGTGTTTCCGAAGGTTAGGCTCTACAAACAAACAAAGTGACGAAATTCAGAACGGAGGCAGTGCTTGTTACATTATCCCTGCTCTGTATAACATTAGCACAGCCTACGGACTCATAGATGTTACACTGTTATTAGTAGTTCCGTCATATTATTCATATTTAGCCACTAAAACGTTATTACATATCAATTACTGCGACCAATTTTATATTGAACAGTGATTAATAATATAATGTGCGCTTATTGCTGATGGTCATGATAAGTATTGATGAATGTAAGAATAATGTACAAATTAAATAGCTCGCGTAAAATGAAACCGTCGAGACCTTAAAATACTTACAAACAACCATTAAACCTCATAATATCAAAATACAACTTAATATATTTATTGTGAAAGATAAAAATTAATAAGCACTTTTAAATATATCTTTATACGGCGTACGTTCATCAAACTCGACGCATAAAGGTGATTACACATTACATTCTGAGTTTTGTACACCTGAGGACGAGGTTGTCTATTTTTTTTTAATTTAGACTACTAAAAATGTTATCATTTGTGTCTAATTATCAAAAGTAATATCCGAATTTTGGCAAATCTGGTTTTTATGTTATAGTATAGGAGGAAATCGAGCAATCGCCTTTTACAACGCCCGTGAACATCTACACAATCGCAATGCTGATGCGTTCCATTCCCCTCCAATGGGCCACTGGTTACTTATAAACCGCACGAAACGCGACACCGATGCTGTCCCTTTATGGCGGTATCGTATGAGCGGAAGGCCTCTGTTCATGCTAGCTCAATTCTAATAGCCCCGCGATTACAACCACGTACCCATCCCTGAAAGCGCACCCACCGGGGTGGAATTTCATAAAATCCCGTCGTAGGTAGCGCCTAGGTCCTAAAAAGGACACAAATTTAGCATAAAACAATGGAAGAATTACAATAGTACACTGGTCGTATTTAGCAGTAGGTGATGATTAGAAAATTAAAAATGGGGGACACATTAGGTTTATTCTCTTGGGTGAGCAAGCCGCTGGCTATGAAAGGTTGTTCAAAAGGGAGAGATTGTCCGACATGCGATCACGCTAACCCCAGCGCTTCATGATTATCAGGTCGTGGTGTGTGAAATTGGCTACCGAAGTCCCCTCGGGAGTGAATAGTCAGGCATTCGGGGTAAATACTACTGGCGGTCCCGAACATAAAATGTATCAGCACAACACTCACATAATCAGCACTGATCTGGGACAAGAAGTGTCCATGACATATTGAAAACTGCAAATATTTCTATAATTTTAAGCGAAACGGAACCAGAGCTCTGTACTTGCACTACTTGAAATACACTGTACATTGCAGAACAGACTGTAAATTCGCTTTCTCTCTCAGGTATCGAAAATAGATAAAGAATATTTAAATAATATTTTTTCTAGAATTCAATTTGGATAAAAGGTGCACTGCAGCCGGACCTCTCACTCACATGACTCCGCCGTAACATGACAGCAATGCTGTCGCATTTCGAGCAGTTATTGTGTATCTTGCACCTCGTCGGGAGAGAGAAACAGCGGACGACGCATCTGCATCACAATTATGCGGTTGTCTATGTGCGTCGGTAGTCAACAAAAGGCCGATTTCTCGTTTGCTCTCCTGTAGGAAAAAAAATCAAGAAGTCAAATTTAGAAAACTAAATTGCATGTAAGAGTAAGTCTTAGCTGCCCGGATTAAGGTTCCATCTGTAAAAGTCAGGACTTAAGAATCTCTTCGGGCCTTGGAGATACCTCGTATATGGCGGAAGCCAGGTCGTCGCCTTCACCATTAAACGAATATCAGTAAAAAACGGTATGTCCCATAAACTTTACACCTTAATTTCAAGATCTGGTCTAAATTAAAATGCAAATTTCACACCTTTGCTTGTTAGGCTAATAAAATTGTGTTTTTCCAATAAAATATATTTTGTATCCGCCAATCGAAATAATTACGTTCAGTGTGCAGTCCACGTAATGTATACATTTCGTTAAGTCAGATCCCATCTACAGAAATCGTTGGCTCAAGATTTTTTCCACGTTTCGTATGAAATATGCGAATTTTGCCGTCGAATTATCGGTTATCTTTTAAATTACAGTGACAATGGGACGGTAGAGAACTAGGACAGTACTGTTTTAAAAATTGTCCTGCTGAAAGAAAAGCTAGTGAATATTTAAATTTTAACAGCTGGAAAGTTTATTTTTCGCGACGTTGATTAAGTAACGCGAAAGTTCTTATATAAAACTTTCGCTTTGATTAAAACTAGCTTTAGGTTTGCTCGCGTCTCAATTACATGAGTTGTTTGGAAACTGTTATAAAATATAAGTTTCATTTAACAAAATTAATCTTAAGTAAGTAATGGAGAATTAAAATTGATACCTATTGGTGGATTAAGCCATGAACGATTAGCGGAGCTGTGGTAACGTAAATTGTATGTCGTTCACGTTACGTCAGCAATTTCTGATTTCGATCCCGCCCAGGTCATGAACGTTTGTCTATGTATCGTTCGTACTTCTACATTGTAATAATTCTTAAATATTTAAAAAATATAAAATATATTTAACTCTTTTGTAACTCTAGTCCTCCGGGACGTTAATATCGCTCTCATAGATCCCAAATCGTAAATAGCCGAACTGCTGTTGCGTTCAGCATAAAATCGTAATATCCATTGTCATAGTCATCGTTTCGGCTATCTTTGTGGATATGAGCTATTCGTATATTGCAACTAGAGGGAGAGGTGCCAAGTAGCTTCGAAGTGTACAGCGTCTGTAAAATATTAAAATAAATAAAGATTTAGTCCATTACTAATGAATGTGGAAGAAGGTTCTCTATGGAACCTCTCAGGGAGCTGGTGTGATGTGTTGTTGTTGTAATTAAGCCATATCTACCAACCATTTTCATTTGACGACCGGCTGGCTCGGTTGGTAATATGGCGGTTATTCCGCGTGTTACGGCAGAGGCCGCGGACTCGAATCCCGCCTAGATCATTGATGTTTATATATGTGCTATATGTATTTCAATAACAAAAGTCTTTTACCTGTTACACAAGTCCTTACGGTACTTAACACAGGATAAGTTCACAGATATTATTATTATTAAACTATATCAATCCATAAAACTAACAATAATTGTTACAAATGAATTATGTTTAACAATTACAGCATGGTCACCCGAGTTCTCTAAATCCGATATCACAGTATTTACTTACGTATTAATCGCCATCCCAATAAACAAGTTATTTTAAATTCGGTCGCCCTGTCGATACGTTACCCGATACACGAGTCAAACCAACATTTCACTTGCACATTCAAACCCCCATTTTATTTGCAGGGGCTGTAACAGTTTTATTATGTTAAAATTAACTGCCAGCCCATCAGCAATCTGTAGGGTGACTAAAAATTTATCTTAAGGCTCAATTGTCATAACTTGATAGTGCCTGTGTGGTAAATGTATTTTTCCATTTAACGCTCATAAAATAATTTAAAGATATTTCCTTTTTTAAATCATAAAAAGTACATGGATTTTGCCAAACAGGTCCCGTGCCTTTCACTTTGTAGGTCTAAGTCTGGTAAGTAAGTAAAGTAATATTTAAATTGTCTAAAATTGTAAAACTTTATTTTAACCCCAAGTAGTAAAAAGGGGCTATAAAATTACATTACAATAAAATAAAAGTTGTGGTTGTGTATTTCATTAACTCCATTATACATTCTAAATAGTACTCTACAGAGGTAATCCGTAACAAAATCGGCAGAACCAAAGAATCCGTTTAAATACCTCTATTTGAATCAATATCTCTTTGACTTCAAACGCTTAAAAACGCCACGATAACGAAACGTCAACAAACATAATTGACACTGAAAATATTGTACTAAAAAGTGTTTTGTAAACAACAATTTTGTTAAATAGCAAAAAATGTTTTACCATTTAACAGGGCGTGTTGAGACAGAGGTTAGAGGCCAGTCTAATTCCGAGGCCTCGTGAATGGCGTACAGTAGGAGCGGTGGGACATATGCTCATCCATGTGGGATACGTTTTTTTTGTTCATGTACACTGAGCGACGAAAGTGGATAATAGTCTCCTTGGTTTTATTTGATAGATTTCCGGTTAAGTTAGGTTAGGTAAAGATATGTGAACTTTTTCTTGTGGAGCAGTCTAAACATTAACTAGTAACTTAATTAAAACGACAGCACAGCAATTATTGGCACATTTAAAAAAGAAAATATTCGCAAAAAGAGCCAACTTATTTTTTTTCTGACCCCAACTTGAGTTATGGAAGCGAAGATCGAACGGTGTGAGTGCTCGTGTGGCCACGAGACTAGGTTTAGGGTCAAAAATCTCATGGGAGCAAACGGGAGAGATGCATCCTGATATGAGAGTGTTCGTAACAGTTATTTAACTATTATTGCCAAGATGTCACTTGGTGAGTTATATTATTATCGAAAAAGAAAATCTCTTTACGACGCTAGAAATATATGTAATATAGAAATATATGTAATATAGAAATATATGTAATATAGAAATATATGTAATATAGAAATATATGTAATATACTTTGTGAGCGATAACAGCGACTGTACGGTAAGCAAAAAAAGTCAATCTGTTATCCACTAAACACGGCGCAGGAGTTCGACACGACAAGAACATGGTTTTTTATGTTCTTTTTAAATACTCGATAGCGTCGCGTTATGGGAGAAATATGAACAGCCGCCGGAGTTTTAACATACCCACTTTCTTTATCTTTTGTTCCTTTCTATTTCTATGTGACGATGAATTAATCAAAACACCATATCAGTTCTATATGAAATGTAGTAATTCTTTTACTTAAATTAATTTATATTAGCTAATAACAATAATGTCTATGGAGTCACGCCACGTTATTACAGCCCCGTGCTATAGACCAAGCGCACTTGTTACAGGTACATATATAAACGGTCATGATCTGGACGGTATTCGAACCCTCGACCTCTGGCGCAAAAAGCACGGCTCACAAGAGTTATGTTACCACTGCGCTAAACGTTTCTCCTTCGAATCCACAAATTTAGTAAAAATAGTAGGTTCATGTCCCGGCCGTGATGGTCGGAGTCTTTTGGTGACTACCGATGCACATAAACACCGTCACAACCAGAAGTTATAGTTGACCAGACTCTCACATACGAAACATAACGGACATTAATTCTTTCCGTCATCACCATCACCAGCCTTCGTCCACTGCTGGATAAGATTTGCCTTTCGTAATTAGGCTGCAATGCAACAGTGCTGGTGACATTCATTGCAAACGATTGGGCAACTATCAAATTGATGTAGTGACTTTTACAAAAGATCAAGTTTTTTTGTATTCAAGTCGGAGTTATAAGTTATAGTTTCGGCAGGAAATGGTAGCAGGAGCTTCACCTGCCGGTGAGTGATACGCTACACGATGCTTCACATCCGTAGCGCCTGAGGGCGTGCAGGTGTGTTGCTTGTAGTGAAACAATAGACAAGAGTTACTTTTTTATGTATACGGGACGATGGACTTTATTCATAGTGCCATTGCAGGATCAGGCCGGTCCCCACCATGGTTCAAGCCAGCGGTGGGGCTTAGTAGTCTGAGGTGAACCCAGGCGAATGAACGATGAGACCAGGCAGCCCTTTTATAAGAAGAGGGGGCGTCAAGATCAGGAGGAGGAATCGCTCTCGGTACCCCTCTTATAAGAAGAGGGGACCTAAGAGCAACAGGAGGTGGCACTTTTGAGCATGGCGTAAGGGGTGACGATGGGAACCTCACCCCATTGCACTGTCCCAAAGTCGGTTGTCCTGTAGTGCTGGGCAACCTCATCTGTGGAGGTGGAGTTGGTCCCTTAGGGGGCTGACTAGCCGTCGAGGTGCCCTGATGATTGTTGTTCCAGGGCACCTCAACAAGGGAGGCACTAATGGCACTCGCGGTGGTTTTTGTGGGTATTCGACACTATCATGTGCCGCGAGTCCCACACACAACTGGACCCCACCCAGGTCAGGCGAAGGCTCGTTCGATTCGCGCGAAAATGCGTTTCCCCGCGTCGAAAAAAAAAAGGATCGGACCGGTACTAAAAAAAAATCCATCTTACACTTTGACATGCGAAAACTGGCTTTGATGCCGTGTTTCATACAGCTTAAGACAGCAGAGAGAGAGAACGGCAAAGTGTGTTAAATGTAATATCTCTTGCTCTCCTTTGTGTTACATTGACATTCATGTATACTCAGTGACGAAGACTACTTCAGGGCAAGCTCGTACCACCACAGACGATGAAGCAGAACTTCGGAATCTATGTTACGTTATATTACTATTAGGATATTACACATGCACTGCTTATCCGGTCAGGGTCATTAGCCCGGGCAGAATTAAAAGTGTTATTGGGAATGTTCAATTTATACTCCGGAGTCGACATGTTGGGGGTGTTACACCCCTGTGTCTCGAAGCGCACGATAGTTCATCGCTCCTGCTCCAGATTTCTCTACGTTTAAGTCAGATCGTCCACCGGAATAGGAGAATGAGTAAAGAGAGTACATTTGTGCCTGCGCGAACACTTGTGCGCTATAACATGTCCTGCGCAATTGGCTAGGCTCCATAGATATGGCTGTCGTAGCCATAATTCGGCTTGGAGGATATTATTATTATTATTATTATTATCATTTCCACTGGCTATGTGTATATCCGTATATATTTTGAATACCCATACTATCAGATGATTCGGCTGCCCTTAGCTAGTTATGTTATTATAACACTTGTAGAACAATAGCGGCGTTAAGCAAGAGCCGAAACAGAATGGGAGGGCCGCGGGTAGAATTAACTGGCGCAGTCGTCAGTAATGAAATGTTACTGCGCATGCGTGGATGAGTGACGGCTCTTAGACTATTTGACAGCCAAATTACAAGCCAGCCCGTGCGCCCACCCGAGAAAAAAACTATACGTTTGTAGTCCCGGGGGACGCTGAAAGGGTTTATTTTCAATGTTCGGTTTGCCAGCCAATACCGCTTCTGAATATTCAGGCTATATAGCCTTCAGTTAATAATATAATTTTCATGATCGAATGACATTTAAGAAGATTTACTTTACAAAACAAATTAAATTTAGACATTTTACCTCTCCACAAAATAAGCTATTATAGTTATATAGCAGGATCTGACGAATACTTTTGCGGATCAGCTTCTGGATCAGTCAAATCATGAAATCTGAGAAGAGTTAATGTCATTATCTCGCGGCTCTATACAAAATACTAGCACGCCCCGCGGCTCCACTCTTAAAATGGTAAAATTCTATAGTACAAACTTTATTTCACCCCTTAGCGGTTAATCTCTGAAAGTCCCTTCTTGAAGTTCACTTAGATCATGAAATAACCTCTGTTATAAAATATCAAGAATTACTATACCGATGCGTTGCCCTCCTTTCCCACCTCTAATGGGCCACCGGCTATTCACAAACCGTACGAAACGCGACACTGAAGATGTCACTTTACGGCGGTATTATGAGAGCGAGAGGTACCTCTCCGGTCGTGCCACCCTGATTCCGTTGCACAGGAGGATATAGTGTCATGCACAATGCATGGCACTACCTCATCCTAAAAAAAGCAATTAAATATATCAAGTATTAGACTAATCTAATACTTATTGTATTGTTTTAGCTTGGCTACGCGTAATAAAGCGTGACATTTTATTCTCCTTTCACCAACAGCGCTAAATTCCCGAGCTGCATCGGCTGATACTGGACAATGGTATCTCTCAATGAAGAATGACAGGAGTTGGCTCGTAATTACCTCGTCTGAGCGGGCGCAGTAACAGGTAGATTATGGAATAGTTCAGTATACGCAGACTAAGATTGCGACGAGATAACTTTTAATGCTGCAGCAACTACGAGCATTGCATATAACAATACAATTTGTACGTGGCGAACCTGTATTTTAAAAGTCTACTTTAAAACTATCTATTTTATCTTAATACGCTTTCCAGTACCTGAGGTATATTCCTAAATAACGTCGTATACAGACAGTTGTAGAATTATTTGAAAATAGTGTTATTTAGAGGTATCACCGAAGACCGGTCCGAACCGAGAAGGATCAGTCGTACTTCACTAGACAAAACGTTGCAGCGTGTAATTCAGTTCCTACAATAATAAAAGCACAATGATGCAACTGCTGTCACCTCTTAGACTACAATCATAATGAGTAACATTTTTTGTTATCAGCACATTTCATTTCCCTTTCACTTCACAAAGGGTTCAATAAATACTGTCTCGGAACACACAGATATGTTCCATTTTAATTATAAGTTATACTCAATTAGACTGACAGAGCATATGCCGGCCTTATACTTTTACAATCTATGATATATGTATTGTATTTCTGGCATAAAACCAAGAGCGAGATGGTATCAAGAGCGAGATGGTATCAAGAGCGAGATGGTATCAAGAGCGAGATGGTATCAAGAGCGAGATGGTATCAAGAGCGAGATGGTATC
>JAFELO010000899.1:755775-774248 GCA_017140195.1 Eumaeus atala
ATTATAAAGAGCCTCTGTATCACGACTACATTCGGTTAACGAATATGGTATATTCGGTACACAGTTTTAAGAGCGCACGTACTCGATTTATTGATATCAGATATCGGATCGCGCAATAAATATCGATAAATAAAATATATCGGGTCCGAATCGACTCTCACATTAAAACACACAATTCCTCTCTTCAATAATGGTTGAATCGGATTTGTTTAAAGGGTGAGATAAGATAAACATACATCCACGTAATTCCATACACGTACCGCATAAAAATTCGCCATGCGCCGGAATAGCTTCGGACACAGGTTTCCAAAGTTTTGGGTATTTTTTTCCATATTATGGTTTTTTATACTCGTAAAACTAGTAATAATTTTCTTGCTTTATTTTCCGGCGCAGTGCTTTCGCAGACTTTGGAACTCGCTAGACGGCCGGTAATGGCAAAGTGAATGAACTCGAGTTTTTTCACTCGACTTACGAATATAGTCATCACTATATATTTTATTTATTTATCATTGAAACCATTTCCCAACGGTTATCATGTTGCGTGGCCGTGGCAACTATGTTTCTTCTAGTCTATTGTGTCTCGCGGTTTCGGTCGCAGAAATATATCCCGATAGTACACGAATTATTGTCATGGCCTTCTCGGAATTTTTTATTATAATCTACATCTGTATCTACCAAATTTAATTCAAATCTGTTCAGTAGTTTTTGCGTTAAAGAATAACAAACATTCATACAAACTTTTGTATATATGATATTAGTATCCTACTATGTAAACAATTAGTTATGTTAAGTATTACTAGCAAGTACATTATTTAATGAAGGAACGCTGGAAGTTGTTTACAGAGCATCACTAGAGAACATGCTTAAATGTTGCCGTTCTACATATATGAGTGGGAATCAAAACACATTAATATGTGTGCTGGGATATATAGGCGAAACTTCACCAGACAACAGAACGGCCCTATAAACAACATTCTAGGCCAATGAACTTGCCAGGGATGTATCATCTGCCTCTTCCACTTCTTCTTCCACTTCTTCACTTCCACTCACACAAAAAAAACTGCAATACGACCGCGTATTGCAGTTTTTTTTTTTCACAAAAAGCGTTACTTTCGCTATAAAGAAGTCTTACATCAAAAACAAACCTTCGATTCTGCTGCTCGTAAAAAATTTTCAGTGTCTTAAATAAATGTTTAGATATAAACCACTGATTCAGCTGTGTAAATCCGGCAAGGAAACGCACCATGCAGTGGGTTTTCTCAGAGGACAGATGCATCCTTAGGTGTAGAAATCATAATAGCAATGTTTCAGAACCGCTGGTCGCGGCTCAAAGGAGCGCCTCAAAAATCCTAATAACTCTAAGTTCCTGGGCGCACGTCTAGACAATGTGACAAGTCGGTATTTTGGACCCTCAGCCAATATTTAATTGCGCCATAATTGTGTCGGCTGCAGTGGCATGCCCTTAATCGCCACCAAATTATTCGGTTTTTTGCTTCTCGCGTGTTCGTATCTGTTTCACTTTGTTGTTAGTACACTTTGGCTAGTGGTGACGCAACTAAATAAGCTAAACGCGATAATGTCTTGTAAATTGATAGCAATAGAAAAAGTATGACGTCATAGTGATGTTCCGAGTGGACGGAACGTGCAAGTGAGATCGCTTAACGAGTAGTCCCTTTTACTCCATCGAGCGATGCGTTCACATGTCAATTACAGAACCGTACACGTCAAATTATATCGTCCGTACACCGATTTACAGCAGACCATTTCTTGTAGTGTAAAGGGCAAACTTACAGACGGCCCCTTGCACCGACACACATAGGCATCCGCATATTTCTAATGCAGTCGCGTTGCAATACTTTCTTCTTCCACTTCGTTTATCCCTCCCTTTCCGTCTTCCCTCCAATTAGCCACCGGAAGTTCACAAACCGCACGAATCTAAGCAAAGCTGTCACTTTGCGGATGTGTCATGTGAGCGTCCGTCTTCATCAGGTTACGAAGATTCCGATGTAAACAATACCTCGTATCATCATAACCATCTCAATTATTATTTCATTCAATCTCTTTTAATAAAAAAAAAAAACAGTATTTGTTATTTTGTTTCTACGTTTTCCTTCTTTATCAGCTAGTCGTCTTCTTATGAGTTAAGGGCGTTTTCATAAATACACATCATTCAAGGCTCCGCGGGTTCTTTACCCGTGGAGGTCTGATTGAGGTAGCTCTATCAGTAGTTACCACCAGGCTATGTGATTGTCACTATTAAATTAAATAACCTCCCTCTCGACCTGAGAGGGACCTACCTACCTGTTTTAACATATATCACTTTGAATCTTTGTTTATGGAAGTTCCACATGGCCCATACAGAGACTAAGAGAAACGTGAGGGAATTCTTAAAAAATTACGCGATAGTTTTCGGTTATACTCGTCTCACCACACAGCGCCTTACGCCTACCCGCACAACACTTTGAACAGTAGCTTAATTATTTCATATAAAAAAAAATTAAATAGAAACGAATATATTTATTTGACATTTTCCAATCAAACTCTGTTAATTTGGTAGCGGTGACATTACGTCAAATGTCTATCAAAAAGGGAAGGGAATTTCGTTCTGAACGAAAATATATGTACTCCTCCTGCTTTTTTGGATTGTTTTGTTTGCAAAGCATTTATTTACTTCACGGCAGCGTCGAGAATCGCGTCAGTCCGATTACAATTTAACAATGTTTATATTACCCTTTAGTAATTGGGCAAACGAGTTTAGCCATTAACGAACGCGTACAGATGAGATAGGGGCCAGTCGATTTGGGTGCGATAAGCCATTCTTTTTCGTAGGCGTTGCGGTAATAATATATTTAATTGTTACTCGCAGCCCACGCCCACAGTCTCGAGCAGACGGTGCAGAACAGCGGAGTGAATGGACTGGTTAGAAATAAAATTATGAGCGTTTAGATCGTAGATAACCGCGGGCAGTATGTCTTTACACTTACATGTTTTGTAATATTACTTGTCTAATGCAGTGGATGAGGTCCCTTCGAAAACCCCTACGTTCTGCTACACCACAAGTTTCACAGATTTGGTTAATAGGAAGTTTTAGCAGGAAATGTTCCTCTGCTCTCATGGGAGAGGCGTGAGTGAATATAATTCAGTTGTTACCTAAGTTAATGTATCAAAAATTTACACAAGAATTAAGATTAAAATTTATTCATTAGAATCTCATTAATTTATAATGAGCAAACAAATGAATTTATTCGAATAAGGACAGAGAAATCCACCCAGAGGAAAAGTAAGTGTTGGTTGACCCCTCGCCAGGTGGGAAGACGATCTCCGAGCAGTAGCTGGTCCGGGAAGGACGCGAGTAGCAGAAGATCGGACATCTTGGCGTTCATTGAAAGATGCCTATGTCCAGCAGTGGACCGATGAGGGCTGATCATGATTTTCTGCGATTAGAAAAAAATATATGTCGGCTCATTATACATAATTAGTAAGGTTGCTTGCCAAGCGTACTCAAATAGGTAGAGCCATGCTGCATTGTAGCGGAATTTATCTGGCACAATCGGGGTGGTACCCATTAATCACATAATACCACCGTATTATGTGTCAAGTGTCGTGCGGTTTGTGAGTAGCCGGTGGCCCATTAGAGGGAGAAGGAAGGTGGACATCGCATCCGCATAGTAATTATGTGGATGTTCATGGAAGTCGGTAGTCGTAAAAAGGCTCCGATTGGTTGTTTGCTCCCCTATTCTATATAAAAGAAAGAATATGGCTATGCCATGAAGCCGTTAGGCTTGTCCAGGCAACATAAAAAATGTGCATACACTCGAAAACATTAAACTCCTTTGGACATAGTCAGTTAAAGACAAAACAAATAAGGCGACACGTTTCTCTGTTCTGGCAATAATTTCGTCAGTTCATTCCCACGTTTCGATTTGTTTGTGGCGCGGTCATTCGGACCCGCCGCTCCACCGTCGGAGGGTTAGCTAATTACTAGGTTACTTTTGTACCTCATCTATTTACATACCAGTGCGTCTATAACAGCTGTTTTGATATCTGAACTTGGCTTTATCTGAGCTTATTTGGGATTTTTCATAGTGCTGGGAGCAAGCGGAGCCTTTTAAGCGAGATATATCTTCCCGGTCCTTTCGACAATGCAACATAGCATTAAATCCTACTAAAGCCATAAGTGCTTACGTAATCTAATAAGAGATGGTGTCGTACTGTCACGCAGCCGCTGGTCGGCGGTCGGAGACGTACCTCTCGTTCACATGTTACCGCCTCTGAGGTGGATAGCAATGCTTCAGCGTTTCGCGTGGTTTGTGAGTAGCCGTTGGCCCTATCGAGGGAATGTAATACTAGGACTAGGTTAGGTTAGGTTTAGGCCCCACCATGGTTCAAACCTTGTCATGGCGGTGGGGCCTAATAGCCTGGGGTGAACCCAGGTGAAGACAATTGGACCGAGGGGGATCTTTACACCCCTCTTATAAGAGGAGGGGGCTAAAAATAAGGGGGATGAATCGCTCTCGGTACACCTCGTACAAAAAAAAAGACCAAAGAGCAACAGGAGGAGGCGCTTTTGTGCATGGGACAAGAGGCGAGAATGGAAGCCCTACCCCATTTCACTGCCCCAAAGTTGGTGCGGTGTTCCAGTGGTGCGGGGATAACCCAATCTGTGGAGGTGGCGTTGGTACCCTAGGGGGCTGACTAGTCGTCGAAGTGCCCTGATGATTTGCTGTTCCGGGGCACCTGACCAAGGTCGGCACTGATGGCTTTTGGGGTATTCGGTACTATAAGTTGCCGCGAGCCACACACACACACACACACTGGAACCCAACCAAGGGCCAATGAAGGCGCGTAAATACGTTTCCCCGCGTCAAAAAAAAAGGCTTTGGCCAAGGGACATATTTTTATAACTTAGAACCAGATCGGACATAACAATCACAGCCACAGACAATCGCAACAATAGAGATGAATGTCATCCCTGTTGTTCGCAGGGAGCCCGAGGGAATGCTAAAAACCAAGACGTATTTATAAATATTTTAAAACAACAGCAACAGAGCATTAGGAAGAGGTAGTGGCATTCTGCATAGGAGGAGGTAGTGCCATGCTGCATAGGAGGTAGTGCCATGCTGCTTAGGAGGAGGTAGTGCCATGCATAGTGCATGACGCTACATCCTCCTATGCAACGGAATTGGGCTGGCACGACCGGGGAAGTACCTCTGGCTCACTTGATACCGGCATAAAGTGCTAGCGTCGCTGTCGCGTTTCGTGCGGTGTGTCGGTTGCCGGAGGCCTTTTGGGGGTGAGATGATAGGAGGGCAACGCATCTGTGTAACAATATCCACGAGCGTCGGTAGTCATCAAGCAGATTGCTCGCTTGCACCCGTATGCTATACAAAAGCATTTTTATCGCTTTTAAAACCTAATTATAATTTTGTTTTATATCCTACAGGTTGCATTACACAGCAGGAGGTTTTATATCAACATACGAAGACATAACCTAACATTTGTAACACCACCGAGCTGGATAAGTTTCTACACAATACAATATAACTAAGGTGACGTCTCTGCGGGAAAAGAGGGGGTCTGTCCCCCTATCGTCTACCTATAACCAGAAGACAAAAAGTCTTCGTAGTCAGTCGAACTGTAGAGGCTGGACTAGCGCCGCCAATCAGTACTAGGTCCGAAAAAATAAAATAAAAAGGTGACGTCTAAACACATTTTGGTCAAGTAGTAAATCAATGTACAATCAACACTCTTTGAGGTAAAGTATTTATCAAATCCACTCAAAACATTGGATTTCACAGTTCCACTTCATATAATCCATATATTAAAGTACACAGTACAGATATTTTGGTCCTTCGAGCCGGATATGAAACACGAGCTATGGACACAGATAATTACATTTTATTAAAGTCACAAGAACATAATTATAACACACAAATATAATTGGTAAGATATTTTCAACTGGAAACAATTAAGATAGGATACCGTAGAATTCGAGTTAAGCGCTCCAAGCGATTTTGTCTCTTATTACAAAACCTTAAACTTATTATAAGGTAGAGTCAGAATGGAAAGAATGTTAATTTATACAGATTTAAAATAACTACCTAAAATAAAAAGAAAACTAAATCGTTCAATAAGCCATATAATTTTAAGCGTGGCATTTCATTTTACTGTGTTTAAAGCGTTTTGGTGGTAAACTTTTATGATGAATTGCAGGTTGCTATGTTGTATTGTTTTGTTGAAATTTTGTTGATGTTGCTGACGGTATATTTGTAATCTACACTCTGAAGTTTAAATTAATATGATTTGAAACTTATTGGATGGTGATGGGAGCTATATTTGTTCGGATGTTTTTTGCTGTCACCGCGAAGTTTACAAGATGGTGGTATGCTGTCGCGTGAGGCGGTGAATCCCGACGCGACGATTTTCTATCGACGCTCATTTTCTGATTATATCTGTATAAAATTAAAAGTGGTTCTGATATTGTAAACATACTGGAGGATATTCGTCGCGTTTCCAACCACCTTGATTTTCCCAGTTAATGTTTCTAAATAACATTTCCAATTCCGCGGTGAATATTTTGGGCGATAGCGAATCACCTACAAATCCACACTGGTAATAAATAATAAAATGTTTACTAAAATTATGGAACGCAAATTTTTCACTACTTTGTGTTCTTTTTTAACTTTTGTGGCGTGGATCGCGTCTGAAGGTCCAGTCCAGCGTCCAGTGGTTACTGACGATCAATGAAAACAGACCTTCATTTCATTTGACCTGCATATATCCTATATATGCAGGTCAAAATACCGAATATTCTGCTGTGTCCCATTATGCCCCCTCTCTCCTACTCGTAGATTGTAGGTACTACTGACAATTCTATCGAGCTTTGTTTCGCTTGAAATATAATCCAGTATGTTTACACTGAAATACATTAGGTTTTGTCCATAAAACATGTCTGAAAGTAATTAGTCGCTTTTAAAATTCTGTGCCGCCAAGATCTCTCGTGTTTTTTCGCTGCCAAATTCAGGAATCCTATTCATTAGGATGTACTTGTGGCGTGTTATAATCTCAGATATTTATTTGGCTCAAAAAGGGGCTCTTTCAAATTCCATTTTGAAATCTAGATCTAGCATGAACGCTGCCTGCGAATTTTAAGTGTTTCTAAACTATTTTAAGTGTTTCTAAACTATTTTACTACTTTCTTGAAGCTTCAACCACGTGTGATCACGATATTGAGTGATTACTGGCCATTGCTTTACAAAAATACATTTTTTTTGTATAGTCAACCTTACGCGCATGATTTCAAAGTCGTTTCTATAAAGCAGGTTATATTTGAGAGAAGTACATAATTGGAACATATTTTTTTGCAAAGTCAACCGGACGTATCTACCGTGCATAATATAAAATATTATATCGTGCACTCATTTTATACGGACGGTTTCTAAGACAGTGACGGTGTATCTTGGTATTTTTGTAAAACAAATGTTATTGACGTATTTTACTACCCCGTTTATGCGAAACTTACCCAAATTGTTGCGCATGTTAGCCATTGCTTCACGTGTGTTATGTCAGATGTACTTCTCCAGGTCTCACTTTATCAGCAATGTAACTGCTCTTTGGGTGTAATTTCCCAGGTAGATGTGGTGCCGGGACGGCATGACCGGGGCAGCACCCACCGCTCACACTATACGGTCTACAAAGCGCTGTCACGTTTTATGCGGTGCTCTTATGGCATGAGGAGGGTGGAACGTGCAGTCCAACCCTTTGATGACTACCGACGCCAGACAAATTCGTTCTGCATAGTTATTACCATCCCTCACCCCCTGCGATATGCCGCCAGAAACACTAGAATATACCTGCCACTTTGCGCAGCAACATGTGAGCCTGTGGAGCCCACAGAGATGATGCACATGGAGAAGGAATATCATAATTATATGACGTCGAGTGGCTGTCTTGGTTAATAGAGAAGGAAGATGTGAAATAATATACTATATCTGTCTATATAATCGTATGAGTATACTGAGCAGAGAGAAATAAAAAAAGAGAGACGGAGAGTGTACTAGCTGTCTCTGTCGACTTACACGGTTACGTTGACATCTCTTCTCTATCAACATTATCTATATGGTGGTACCTCGCCGGTAGTGCAGGCCCTCTTCGGTTGTAATGCAAAATGGCAACTTTTCCTTTACAGAAGACAGAGGTGAGGGTCTGCTTATATCTATTTATGTATTTGAATGGGCAGTCTGACGTGGAAATACGTTATAAAAGCACTTAGTATGCACAAGATCTTAAGCCGTCTTGTCAAACTCTGCACAGTGACATGGGTACAGGGTGATGCTAGATAAGGGTCTCGCGGTGGACACGGCAGACGAGCGACTGAACGCAGCGAATTAAAGATAAAAAAAGGTGTGTGTACTTAAGTGTACGCGTTAGAAGTTATACTTCCTTTGTGTAAGGAGATATTTCTCTTAAAATTTATCTTTCGCTTTGTTCTACGCTTGTAGTAGACGACACTAACAATAGTGAAGAAGTGTTTGAAATATTGAAAGTTCTATTACAACGCATTACTTCATATTTTTCTTTAAAGAAACTGAAATATTGACCTTAGGTAACTTCAGGACGTCTGGTTGACGGGATGGTGTGCATTCGCATCGTAAAAAATATGGTAATAATTTTTAACATAACGCACCAAAAGAAGTATAACTTCAAAAACGTTAATTTCGTTCATTTTACGCAATGCCCCCCGTGACTCTCATGTTTTTTCGGTCGTATGCTAGGCCATAACAGCGACCTGTATTCATACGTTAAATAGTCACACTAAGAGTCACGTTTCTAGATTTATGGTTTTTGATTTGTATTATGTTTTAAGCCATGCATCTTGGGTAGAACAAAAGAGGTATACTTTTATACACTTAAAGAGATAACTTATATGTTGTAAGAAAAAATGTTAAACACATTAGTACTTTACAAAGGTAACACTCGAGAATCTATACCGATATTATGAAACTGAAGAGTTAGTTTTTATTTTGAACGCTTTCTTTCTGCATTCTCGCTTCTTAGAAATTAAAATTTCAAATTGGACCTACTGGTCCGGTTAGAAATTTCTCTTACACTGTTGTATCCCACTTATCGAAGAAGGCTTTGTAGCTACGAGTGCGCGGGTCATGCGGGTGAAATCCCGAGCCACCGCTAATGATGAACGTCAGAATCGTTGATGTGACGCTCAAATCATAAAAAAAAATAAAGAAAAGTTTCACAACAAAACATAGGTTTTTCTATAAATAAAATACGACAGTCGGCCGTCTGGCGGCCGTCGCACAAATAAAACAGGGCTAGATGTCTGGTGGCCGTAAGTAATTCGGAGGCAGCGCCGGGCGGCGGCTCATTAACGTGTTTTTTACAATCGCAGCTGATTGTTTTGACGTGATTACATGTATATTAGGTTATTAGTCAATCGTTTGACGTTGTTTATCTGTCTTTTTGTCGTGTATTTATTACTAGAGGGCAACAGCGAATCTCGACCGTATTTTAAAACATTTATCTAGTTATTGAAGATAAAGTCATGAGGCAGTGAACTAAAGTATCCGATATCACGCGAAGAATGAAGTGACAATGGGCTGGTCACACACTCAGAGATGGTTTATGGGCCACAAAGGTTGGAGTGGAGACCGCGGAGTGTTGGTCCACCGTTCACCAGGTGGGAAGGGAATGTATTGGCGGCAAAATGAGAAAACACCATTAACGATACCAAATTCTAATGTAATATTTTTTTAATTCTAATTGTAACAGTATTTGTGGCCAGACCAAGTATATTATTCTGTTGTTAGTACCGTGTTCGTGATATCAAATGAACCGTAAAAAGAAGGAATGTTAGAAAATATGTTGCGATATCTTACGGCTGAGCGAGCGAGTGAGCGAATGGCTTCAGATTAAATTTCCCCGCCTAGGCCACGCCGCACGCCGGATGTGTCTAATAGGGTTAGCACGCAGCCGGGAGGTCGATCGCTAAAAGCCTCTTAAAGACCTCCTGTCATTTAATTTCCGCACACTGCGCCAGTTTTGCGATTACTGAGTTTCCAACATTTTGACCTGATACTACAATCATAGCCAGTCAGGTCGGTATTAGCGTTTGCTGTTTTGCGACGTGTATTCGACGAGAACCAGGCTTCGATGAGTTGTTCGTTGCTCTGCGGCGACTGCCAACGTACATGGACTTTCTAATAATTGTTATGTCTTCTTTTTCTTGTCCCCCCTTCCCTCCTCCGCTGTAGTCCGCTACCGAAACCCACAGAAAAAATGATAACTCTTCCTCTTCATCGGTATAAAGATAGATTTAAGTTTCCTACGATTTAGGAAAAATTTTAATTGCCCAAGTGAAGGTTTATCGTTTATGATTGATGATAATTTGGGCTGATTCCACAGGTTTGAAATAAAGGTGCGATTAGCCTATTATAAACTTATGTGTTAAGTAAGTCACAAACATCAGTTCGACAGGATTTGGTTTGAGGAAATTAGTAGGTCGTATTTGTGTGCTAGTAACGAGTTAAGTAGGTATCTTATAAATAATTGACACTTGTGGAAGTGTCCTGTGAAACGGGTCCTTATTTTAATGAAATTTGCAATAGTTTTTGCCATTTCTTTGGCTTATGTAACATTTACTGGAAACTAGCAGTGCCCCGCGTCTTCACTCGCGTACTTAGCATACATAAGTCGTAGCCTGATGAGGTAGGTATATGAAGCATGTGAGCAATATTTAACAAATTCGGACATATTTTTTGCTCCAGCGACTGCTTTTAGAGGCATGACGAAGCATCCTTCTACCGGCGTGTCTCGCTCGTGTGAATTCAACAATACATATTAGTTTTATTGTATTGTTTTGGGGTTCTTTATACCTTTAAATAAAACGTTTCACAATTGATCACTATTTTATATACATTACTAGTGAAAAAAATAGATATTTACCTACTCCTAGGGGTTTTAAGAAGAGGTAGTGCCACGCTACATAGGAGGAGACAGTGCCATGTATAGTACATTTACATCCTCCTATGCCTTGGACTCGGGCCGGCACGGCCGGGGAGGTAGCTCTCGCTCACATAATACCGCCGCAAAGTGACATCGTCAGTGTCGCGTTTAGTGCGGTTTGTGAGTAACCGGTGACCCATTGCCGAAGAAGGAGGGCAACGCATCGGCATAGTAATTTTGTGGATGTTCATGGGCGTCGGTAGATGTAAAAAAGGCCTCGGTTTCTCGTTTGCCCCCCTGTTCTATAAAAAAAAGTACCTTAGGTAGGGAAATTGAAATTATCGCAAGATTTTACAAGTATTGTAATACGCGGAGTATTGTGGTTTATGAAATTTTTTGGTGGACGCCTATTTCAAATTCTAGTAACGTACAAATTCAATTTTCACTTATTTTTACATGAAAGAGCTATTTCGTAGAAGTCTAGACTATTAAAGGAACATCTTTCCTTATGATCTGCATATACAAGCTTTAACCCACCTTTTCAGCTCTTTAGTGGATTTCCAAAAATGCTCTCAGGCTCATATAGGCTCTATTGCTATCTATAATCCGATCCCTTAAACCAACACAGTTTAGTGGTTTAGGCTTTCCGTAGTCTGTCACCCTTAGCGTTATTAAGTCGAAATGTGAGATATTATAGGCAAAGAGAACCAGTGAGACTGATGTGATAGATAATTAAACATGACAGAATATACGCTTAAATAACAACTTAATACAAAGCTTTATCCTTTAACGAATATTAGAATTAAACGATTATGCAACTAAAACACGAGCTATTTTATTTATAAAAATTAAATTGAGGTCGTTGTTGGTGGCTTCAAGTATTTGAATTGAAGTCATTTTCAATGGGGTACCAATTTTGTTGTCATTAAAAGAGCTCGGGCGGTATTCAAAATTACATTCAATTGCTTGTACTTCTACAGCATATTCCCAAGCATTCAATATTTTTAATGAAGTACTTTACATTGGTAACCATAAAATGTTTCTTAAAAATACTCCCCTAATGTAATGTTGTCATGTGCGTAATGTTGTCATGGGCATTAAATATACATTTCTAGAACAGTCTAAACATGTAGCCGCGAACATAACACCGAAATGTCACAACTAATCACCTGATCCTAACCTCTTTTATTTGTCTAAACAGGGCTACGAGATCGGGGAATGCGCCGCGGAACAAAAAAGGGAGACACAAAAAAAGGAGTTAGTTTTGGCAACGGAACACCTTTTAACAAGGCCCGCGGTGGAGTATTTTTGATCCTCTTTTACTTTGTTTTGGATATAGACGAAATGAAATTTTGTGCCGTTTTCGTATCACTTTTCTGTACTTTTTGTGCCTAGTCGTTTTTTACGTGTTTGGCGTGTATCGTTGTATCGAATGAAGGACTTTTTGGCGTATGCCGTAGGCATTTTTGTTGATGTATTGTTTTTGGTTTTAGTGTGCTAGCTACGCGCCGTGGTTTCACCGTCTTAAATCTATACCAAGGAAACCATCAATTGATTGGGAATTTAGTCGAAATTGTAATTCATATCACGTGCAAAATTTCGGTCCAATATATTAAAAAGTTACAAACTTTCGTATTTATGATGTTATTACAATTCTGTAGAAACTAGTCGAATGCGAAGAACAATAATAACAATAATAAGTATGAAAGGAGCCGGCTTATGCCGCGTGTCATGTTACTTTTTTATTTTTTATAGCATACTTGATTACTATTACTACTATTATACAAACGAGCAATCGCAACGTTCTTTTGACTACCGACGCCCATGAACATGCGCGCACTTAACTACGCCGATGCGTGGCACACATTTTCTCCTCCCTCAATTGGCCACCGGCTACTCACAAACCGAATATATGTGGTTAATAAACTTTCGTAGTTTTTTATGGTTATTATAATCATTCATTTAATGTGTTCCAGGTTAGACGCGAGTGGACTCCAACGATACTTGTAATTTAGCTGTGACCTGTCTACTGTAAATTTATGAAAATATAAAATATACTTCCGTTGATTTTTTTTTGTACCTTTAACATACAAGTCCTTACGAAACTTAGCACAGGACTTGGCAAACGTGGCGTGATAAGTCAACAGATATTATTGCTATACCCGGTTTCCTTAACAGAAGGACCCCATGGTACTCGTAATATTTATAGTAAAGTCAGAGTTCACTACTCGCAAGGACCCAGACCAGGTGCGGTAGGCTCTTATAGTGTATTTCAAAAAAATCTAAGAGGTAGTGCCATGATGTGTTGCAATACCATATAGAAAATAAAATAACGACCGGACACAAGCACAGATTATAAATTATATTTTGCAGGATAATATATTTTGAACATATCCAAAATTGTCACTAGTATAGAAATGGCGTCATCATTGTCCCCTATCCTGTTCCATAAGTCTTCACAATATAACGTAATAGTTTTTAACAATGCCTTAATCGGATAATAATAAATTCCAATTAAATGCACCGGAGTATGGTATTAATTATTTTAGTATTAGTCTCAATGGTACTCCAGCCCTCTCCAATTATAGCGGCTTAAACTTACCTCCAGCCGAGCCTGGAGCACCCGTTTGTGCCTCCTTTTAATGTGCTCAACAAAACGATAAATATTTTGGACGTCATTATTATTGTTTGAGTCGTTCATTCTGCCCTCTTTATTTTAAAATGGCTGTCTTGCAGTTATTCTTTTGCCGTCTAGAAACCAGCTTCTGTTAAAAAAAAAAGTGCTCCCAATTTAAATTTGTTTCAAAATTTGAAATTTGAATTTATTAATCATTACTCATTAGGATATAAAAAAAGGGCTAGAGTTTTGCTTTCTCTTTCTTGATATCGCTAGTGACATTCTATCATAGTAAAAAGGGGCCAAACGTGTGATCAGAGCCGTTTTACTACTACTGACGCCCAGAGACATCCGTATAATTGCAAGGGAGATGCGTTGCATTTCCATCTCCCCCCTAGTGGGCCTCGTACCTCCGTCGTAATGTTTGCGAATTAAAGAAATTGTGCATAAAATACCTTATAGAACATTATAATTAATGGAGTGTTGGGTGCTAATTACGATAATACAACAACGATAAACATACATAGCAACTTTAGCATTTATACTATTTCATGCTTTTGGCAAGAGGTAGTGCTTAGTTGTATTCCAACGAACTTTGGTTTCACGACCGGGGAGGTGCATCTCGCTCACGCGATACCGGCGTACAATGACCCTTGCAGTGTCGCGTTTCATGCGGAAAATGAGTAGGCGGTGATCAATTGGAGGGCAGGAGAAAAGGGGGACGACGCTTTGATATCGTAATTCTGAGGATGTTCATGAGCGTCGGTAGTCATAAAAAACCTCCGATTGCACTATACTATAAAAAAATGCTGCCCCGCGTAATCTTAGATTTAGGAGGCAAAGGAAGGAAGGCAGCAGTCATATTTTTCAGTCTCTCAAAAAAATGTTTTTTTGCTGCAACATATCGGTGCCAAATCAAATCCGTTCTGTACAAGCTTTCTGTGTCTGTAGCATGCGTACACACTTTCGCATTTATAATATTAGTAGCTAGGAGTTGTGGCTGATTTACACCCAACGGCTCCCCGCTACCCTAACCAGGCCAGTCCACCGGGTAGGAGGCGTTCCAACACTGCGCCTTCTGGTGTAACGGTTATCGTTTCTGTGAGAAACTTGGCCTCCCATTGCCACTGCGCTTCAGCCTGCTGATTATCTGAACTATGTCGGTTACCCTGTATCTCTCGCAGATATGCGAATTTACCAACGGGAGTCACGAGCAATACAACTATGTGAGTTGACAAATTCAAAATTTGTGGGTGCCTGAATACACTTTGTACGGAATAAAGTACATGTACGTTTGTAATGGATTTCTTAGTGATGAACGTAATTTATAAATTTTTGTATTTGTTATATATAGCCGCAAAAAAATACAACATCTGTGGAAATTCAAACTCTAGCGAGCACGAGTCATGGGGTTCCTGAGATACAGCCTGGTGACAGACGGACAGACGAATTAACGCACAGACGGACGGATGGACATTTACACGCCTCAATCCATGCTACTATCCTCCTCTCGCTATTCAGAGCGAATCACGGGAGATGCAAGGGGGTTTGCTCTCCGGTTCTGTTTCCTAAAGTGTAATTCTTGACTTACACTTTAGGGAGTAGATTTTATACATTATTAGAGTGCCCTGCCGTTAATGCACTCTCTACGTTCTGGGGCTTGACACCACAGCGACAGAGGTCGCGATCAGCCTCGTCAGTCCTGACTACGCACACGCAGCTACGTCGTTACATTTCGCCCCTCTTATCGCCATGTGTGCGCAAATGTCCACAGCTTGTGAAAACTTTGCTCCGTTGCGACCAAATCCTGGTGGTATACCAGCCACCTGTCGTCCGGATAACCGTCCGCTCAACATAACATTTCGCTCGTCTTTTTACAAGTCTCATTCTGTGTGTGCTCTCAAAGTCCACAAGGACAGGTTGGCAGTTCGCATAAAGCCGTCCTCTGCAGGTGACAGGTCATGTAGAGAGTGCAGTATTAGTAAAAGTTCCTAATCATTTTTTATCTTTCAGGTACGAAGCCGCAAAATGTAGGCGATAAGGAACTATTTGTTCAGACTGGGAATATTCGTCTGGACATCTGCTAATATGATTTAAAGCTGGACCAATGGGGAAATATAATAAAGTCAATATATCTGAACAATGTGACGAGCGTCTTACATGATTCTAATAGGAAGCCGTTAATTTGTTAATTATACTAAATCAGAGCATTAAATGTAGCGCGTCGAGCGGGACGCACATATACGTCCGCTCTCCTCGTACATATCGATATTCATACAAATATAATTTCTTAGGACCACTTTATAACGGTGGATAACTAGATTTTTTTTGCTACATACACTAACTAGACGTGAATCTTATCACATTTAAATTTATGCCATTTAACTTTAAATATCCGAACTATTTTTAGAGCAGATGCATCTTTACGGCAATTTCCAATTCATAAAAGCTGTTCATTTAGCTTCTACACTATGTAGAATATGTGTCTAACTGTAGAAATTGTTAGATTAATAACTTAACTATAACGATGTTGACCTGTATCAAATTAATTAACGTTGTTTATTCAATTCTATTCTATAATAAGATATGTGACTAGTGTGAACGCAGCCCTGGGTTACAAATAGTTGAGCGGAAGCGGCGGCAGACAGCGCGGCACATCTGCCGCAGATTTATTTACGTCTCCCGTCATACCGTCAGACCGTCAGACACGACGGCTTCACGACTATCACTAATTGTTACTAGCCAATTAATACGAACGGCGTGAGTGCGATCCCCGTGCACTTTTTTTTCACAATTCGCTTATTGTGTTCCGCGGTCAAGGACTAGATGGTGTGAAAATCTGAATGACAAAACTAAAAATAAACATTTTTATCATATGAGCGAACGGAAAATAGAAGCCTTTTTATGACTACTGACACCTTTGCCCACCTTTCCTCTTCCCCTCCAATGGCTCACGAACCACAGGAAACGCGATAGCAGTCACCGTACGGCGGTGCCGTGTGAGCGAGAGGCGCCTAACTCCCTGTTCGTGCGCGCCCTAACTCCCTGTTCGTGCGCGCCCTAACTCCCTGTTCGTGCGCGCCCTAACTCCCTGTTCGTGCGCGCCCTAATTCGGCTACAGTGCTCTGCCTCTTGGTGGTAGCAAGGCAAGGATCGTGACGTGCGACTCGGTTCTTCCCGCATATCCGATTAGGCAACTGGAGGAAAGTTATGACGTTGTAATTACTTAAGTAAGGCCGTATATACAACCCCGCCGTGGCGGTGAGGTCTAGTCTAGGCGCCTGGGGTGGAGCCAGGCGTAGCCAGTTGAACCGAAGGGGGTCTTTGCCCCCTTTTTCTAAGAATAGGGGCTAAAGGTCTGCAGTATGGAGCGCTCTCGGTATCCCTCTTATAAGAAGATGGACCAAAGAGCAACAGGAGGAGGCAATTCTGCTCACGGGGATAGGGGTGAAGATGGGAACCTCACCCCATTACACTCTCCCAAAGTCGGTCGGTGGTTATCCTGTAGTGTGGGGCAACTCCATCTGTGGAGGTGGAGTCGGTCCCTTAAGGGGCTGACTAGCCGTCGAGGTGCCCTGATGATTTGTTGTTCCGGAACACATCACCAAGGGCGGCACTGGTGGCACTCGCGGTGGTTCTTGTGGGTATTCGGCACTATCATGTGCCGCGAGTCCCACACACCTCTGTACCTCACCCAGGGCCAGTGAAGGCACGTAAATGCGTTTCCGTATATACAACACCTTTGGGATTTATAGTTTAGTCACTATTGCGTATATATTATGCGTAACAGTCATGCGAATGACGATGGGCGTCGGTAG
Organism: Eumaeus atala; assembly: GCA_017140195.1. Classification (NCBI taxonomy): domain Eukaryota; kingdom Metazoa; phylum Arthropoda; class Insecta; order Lepidoptera; family Lycaenidae; genus Eumaeus; species Eumaeus atala. The sequence continues at coordinate 773,170 of JAFELO010000899.1, forward strand.
TCATTAAAAGGCTCCGACTTCTCGTTTACCCCTCTATGCTATGTAAAAGGAATGTAATTTATGTGTCTGTCCTTTAGAAGATTTAAAAATGTTGTGTTTTACTATAAAGCTATTTGCTTTTTCGCTGTAATATATTCAAATTTTGAATTTCTATAGATTTATTTTACATGCATTGATATTGTATTATTATCTTTTAAGTTTAATAGTTTTCATTTTATAATTGGCATTAATAATCTGTCTAGTAGATATGTACTTAATATCAAATGAAATGACACAAAATGTTTTAATGACTCAATTATTTTTTTTAGTTTTCGTCTTTTTTATAATTGATTAGTTACTTGGAATAATAGTAATTTTAATATTATTAAAATATTTTTAAATATATTTATCGTAATAGTAATAATAATGGTTGATTATTATGTGATTCACTTGTTTTAATGTATGTTTTAAATAGAATTGTACCAAGTGTATTAATTGTTCTTATAAATAAAATAATATTTAACTGGACTATTCGACAGCGTTGAGTCAACTACCTCTGTACACCAGTAAGCAATGTTAAGTTAAAGGTCGCCAGCCAGGCCGTCTGTAGTCGCGACGACAAAGCTTTTCGAATAGAGATAGGATAGAAATGAATGCCGCATACTCCCCCACCATTTGCTAGAAATAAGCAAAATACTGAGTTGGACCAATTGGTAACACACGAGAGTTAGTTAAATGTATAAATACCTCCTTACATCGCGTATGCGTATCGTGTGTGTGTGTGTGTGTGTGTGTGTGTGTTTAACAAATAAATTATGCTTATACTTCTATACCAGCCAGATCTAGCTGTGTGTGATCTCTTTCTCTTGCCAGGCGTTCACAAATGGTTTGGTGACGTGTTATGCGTGCACCCAATGATACTACGATAATGTACCAATGACAATGTACGCGTAACTCTGCTTTTTTTCCTCTCAACGTCACAGGTAACGGAAAAAACGTGAACCGCGACGAAATGCGACAACATATCTGTCCCTTAAGGCGGCATCAGACGACGGACCTACAGCGCCGACCCAATTCAGCTGCAATACAGCAATAGCTAT
>JAFELO010000899.1:774339-814722 GCA_017140195.1 Eumaeus atala
TGAACATGAGACACAGTGTAGAGTGTACGTGTGAATGTGTGTGCATCTCTGTGTGTGTGTACGTGCGTACGCGTGAATTATGTACTGTGTACGTGTGATGTGTGTACCTTTGTGCGTGTGTACGTGTGTACGTGTGTACCTGTGTGCGTGCGTACGTGTGGTGGGAGACTTGTTCGTTTAATAAATTAGCTATCAGACGTGTCAATCTGTGCCACTGACCCGCCCTGTCGCCATCACTACACCAAACATACCCCCATTTAAATTGTACACTCTCATGCGTCAACGTAATTGATGTTCCTCATAATCAGGTATCTATCTTATATACAACATTCTCGTGTCACAATGTTTACTAACATAAGTAGGGTTACTACCCTATTCCTAAGAAACAGCTTTATCGATTCTTACCAAATTTTATATGTATATTCATTGGGTCCGGGAATCAGCTACTATCTACTTTTCATACCCCTAAGTGATTAGGGTTGTTCACCGGTTTTGAATGTTTACATGTTACTATGACAACATATTCAATTTATGACGGCAGAACGTCTGTCGAGACAGCTGGTGCCAACATAACAAAGAAGAAATATTTCGTTGTTCGATATAGGCGATATAATATAATCATTACGATGAGTATGAAAACTTCGATACTGTTATCCCATTGCTCCATATGTTTCTTTGTCCCCTTTTACAATATGACATACACAAAGATAACGTCATCAAGAGAAGTGAAAGAACTCGAGATACGCATAACACGGGTTATAGGAGGTAGTGGCATGCTACATTGCAGCGGAATTGGTCTGGCACAAACGAGGAGATACCTCTCGCTCACATGATACCGGCATATATTGACATCTTCGGTGTCGCGTTTGTATCGGTGTCGGTGTGTGGACAACGCATCGTAATTATGCTGTTAATAGGCGTCGGTAGTCGATGGAAGGTTCCCATTTCTTCTTTGTCCCTTTTTTATTATAAAAAACAAGTCCTACTAAATTCACCAGTATTTCTATCTCCGACTGTACCGTGTAGAATTTTAGAACAAAGCCACATAATTACGGGCCCCGATAAATACGCGACGTGTTGAGAACCAATTACGGGGCTTAGCGTAAAATAAATAAAGATTTGACAAGACCAATCAAAAATTTAACCCCAATTAACACATCCACACCTTATGTCTGAACGGTATGGTTCAAAATAAACATAAAAACGGCAAATAAAACATGGCATCCTAAGATCAGAACATGTATGAAACAATTCCGCACAATTAAATCGAAAATAAAAACTTATTATAAAGCCAATTTAGTTTTTGCGTTCGAAAAATGTAATGTTACAGAATGTATGTGATTTTCGACTTTATTTTGAAGTTGATTAAGTTTCATACACTTTTTCTATAATTTTATAGTTAAAGGGAAAAAATTGCAAGTTCATCCGGTCTGAAATGCGTAAGAAATTTGTCGTTGGTAGTTTTTTACCTCGGCATTTCGCTCACCGACTGCGCGAAATAAAATCATTTTGACATTCTACATATTTAGGGCTAATTATATTTAAAAAAATACAGAGTAATTATTTTACAGAGCCTTTTGATAAACATATTAAAGGTGAAATTCTATTTTGTTAGATCCCTTGTCACAAGTTATTTTTCTCAAATTTCCCGAACTTTTAAACGTTATTTTTATAGAATAGTGAGTAATCATATTCGGTAACTGCAGACACCCATCATCCGCATGATTAATGGATATGCAAATGTCCTTTTTCAGCCCATCCCAACAATGAGCCACAGCCACTCACGCCGCATGAAACGCGATAACATAGCCAATACTTTTAAGGTGGTACGCCGGCCGATCCGGCTGTAATGCAACAACGACAATACTTCTTATTAAAACTTCTGTTACATAGGTGGCATCAATAAGTGAAGCAATGGTGTCACAGGAATATTTTACTAATGTAGTACCATACTGCATTGCAGTCGAGTTAGGCTGACATGGCCCTCGCTCAATACAATTACTCGTTTGCGGGGGATTTTGGGTATATTATAAAAAAATGTTGCTAAGTTTTCAATTGCTTGTAACTAAATCTTTCGTCGTAATCGGGGAGTCGATCGTGCTAAATGTCAACCATAAACGACAAAGGACCGCTTAAAACATAAACGTTACACCCCTAAGAGTGTTCATTCGAATGGTGTATTTTTTATTTAAATGGAACTGATACTGTCCAAAAATAGCTCTAACTACTGTGATGGTACTTATAAGTAATGTTGTCCTAGCCGAATTTCGGCCACAGCGGGCGTCTTCATTATAAACAGCGCCTGACATGTTATAGTTCACAAGTATTTGCGCAGGCACTAGTGCACTCCCTATTCCCTCATTCTCCTATTACGATAGGACACCAATCCGACACGATCGGGAAAAGTCAGACGCCGTACCTACGCGACGGCATCACGCGCCCTGTGAGACTGTTATTACAAATTGAAACATCCTAATAGCATTTTTGTATGTCCGTCCCGGAATTCGCAACCGCGACCTCACGTCGGTGTCAGAACATACCACTGCACTACGAGGCAGCTAACATTACATAATAATAATTTATTTTATTACATGCATATACAGTTACAATAATATTAATTTATATCTCGTGTAACCCGGTCGAAACGTCGAGTAAGGTATTCACTCAAAACTTTGCCGGTACCTTGTAATAATTATTTTAAGTATCGCGTTAAAAACGTTAGATAACTACAAAACTTTACATATTTTTCAAAAAATAATAGGTTGATAGAAAACAGCAGTTGACAAATATAATTTTTATAAAATAAATTGTCTGTTTGTATATTTGTACACTAATCTCTGGAACTAATGGACGGATTCAATGGAAACGTAAACGTATATATGCAATTTGTTTTAGATAATGGAACACTTATTTTTTTTTAAACCGATGAAATACACGGACTAAGTCGCGGGCACCAGCTAGTACCTAATAATATATACGCAGTAATTAATTCTTAAACGTAGCATCTGGCTGTGGTATGGTTTGTCTACATTTCGGAAAGCTAAACAATTTCAATCGAGTTGATGGGATGTAATGTTACTTCTTGGTGGAGATTCATGATAAATATTTGGATTATAATAATTATAATATGATTATAATCATCACCATCAGCATTATCGTCGTCTGCCGGATGACGTCCACTGCTTGACATAGCCCTTCCCCATAGAATGCCATAGATCTCGGTCAAGTGACACTCATATAATAATTTTAAATTATATTTCAGTATTCCAAAAGTAAAGTATTTGAATATTCTAGATTATGCGAATGCTAATAAGCATAAAAGCGAGTAAAGTAATACATTCAATGTCAGTTGCTGACATATATCTTACGTAGGTAATAGCGACGCACAAAGGGTGTATCAAGCCACCAGTAAGCCACGAATCTGTGCGTGAATCCTTGGGGAATCAGCAAATGTATTATAGCGTAGATGTAACTCAAAACTTATCCTGAAATAAACATTATGCTTATCATCATCATGAGCATAGTCCAGTCAGTTGGCAAGCCAAAGTGGCAACGGGCAGGCCACATGCTCCCAGAGCTAATAACCGTTGGGGAAGAAAGTATCTCGAGCGGCGGCGCCGCACCGGAAGACGGAGAGCTGGACGGCCTCCTACCCGTTGGACTGTTGATTTCGTCAATGTGGCGGAGAGTTGCTGGATGTAAAAGGCTCGTTACCGCGACCTATGGCGCTATGTGGAATATTTTGTATTCGGTAGCGCCGTGGAACACTGCAGCTCAATTGGGCCAGCACGACCTGGGAAGTATCTCTCGCTCCCGCGATACCGTCCTAAAATAACACCTACGGTGTCACGTTTCATACGCTTTGTGAGTAGCCGGTGGCCTATTGGGGGAGAGGTGAAAAGAAGGGCAACGCACTGGCATAATTATTCTGATGTTCGGTAGTCGTAGCGGGGTTCTGATAGCTCGTTTGTCCCCTATACTATAAAAAAAATGGAGGCCGCCTATACTTACAACTTTCTTGAATGAGCTACAAACAGAATATAGGCACTTCATAGCAGCAGCAGTGACTAGTGATACTATTCTCAGGTTAGTTCGCCGATTCACCACATTGCGCTCCAATATCCTCCATCGTTTATGCATGATCATGGTGTGGTTCTGTCGACATTAGTTTCCATACTTTTCCGTATTATGAGGCGCCGATACATTGTTTACAAGCGATACTGACAAGTATAATTGATATTTGTCAAAAACAAAATATTATCATGTACGCGGCCATTTTTAATCCGCCATCTTATGGACCGATGCCTTTGGCCCGATCGTAATCGCGTTGATAAATTATCGAAAAAATGGAATTGATTATTTAACGTTGTTTGATCATAATCGATTCAGCTTAATTGATAATTATTTAGATACTGATAGCTTTCGTGTCGTTAATTTATTTACAAAAATATTTAAAAGTGCTGGAATGTTTTTTCCCGCCTTTTAAATTATTTTACATGTTACAAACAAAAAGGCTGTCACTGCTACAGACTCTTTAAAGATATTAATCTACAAAGAAACGTAGCTGTTTTGATTTTCCTTTTAGGGATTGTTAAATATTCACATTAATCAGGCTTCATCATCAATATGTATGTGTATAGACTGAATACAGCTGTTGAAAGTAAACGCAAGTTATGTTTTTTTCTGAAAGACGCATTCGAATGATAATTCTATTTCAGAAGTTCACTTTTATATTCTTGTAAATATATTAGCGTATGCCCGAGCCTTGTACGTGAAACAAAAGCGCCAACAAATTATACATTAAAACCTTTCTGGGGAATCTCTCTTAGGCGTGAAAACCACGTGAAGCTCCATTTAGTAGATTTTCAGAATTACAACAAAAGTAGTTTTATTGTAATGACTAATTAATTTCGCGTAAACTTAAGACGCCAATATATTTTCAGAAAAGCGATCACGTTATAAAATATGAAAGTGCAGCTAAAATCATTCTTTACAAATAAAAAATAAAATAAAGAAATGTATTTATCTGTGCGTGTCATGCTACCATATACTATAATAAAGAGAAATAAAAAATACATTTAAAATGGAAAAGCTTAGCAATAAAAATAAACACAACATTAAACAAATCATTTTAGGCAGAGTACACCCCACAAAAAGCTACGACTTCAGCTTAAGTTAGGAGTAAACTTGACACTGATTTTCAGGCCTACCATATAGATCTTTTCTTTCTCGTTCCAGCAGCGAACAAAAATACAAAGTCGCAAACACAATTTAACAATGACTATACTATATATAATATGCAACATAAATATAGCATATATTCACACTGCATACAGGACAGGACAGGTAATATATACTATTTCAAAATATTTAATACATGTGAGTACGTACATGACGTGGACAGAAGCACACACAATAACATGCACGTACGCGTACACGCTCATAAAGTAAATAATTAAGGACTTTCTTATTTTAAACTAATTAATAAAATAAAATTTAAAAAATACAAGTGGTATTACAGGCACTGAAGGTATTTGAGTGTCCATTATTTGACGATCGGCAAAAGTAAGCTTGCGGTCTTGTACCTAAAACCCTGAAGGATAAAAAACCGAAAGTTACCGACACCTGGTGGTTTCTGCTAATCCCTAATCTTTACTCGCCGTTCCTCGTGATAAGCTTACCGCGGTCCTTTATAATATACACCTTTAATTTATAAATTTATAGTTGTAGAGTATCCTATCGTACTTTCAACGATTTTAGGTTGGTGTGTGGCGCTCCATGCAAGAACGACTGAACGGATTTTAATTGTGTTTGACATAGATATAGATAGCCATTTGGAAAAACAAGTTAGCTTAGTGCCGAAAAATTAATACTTCTTTTCCTACATACATACATGCACCTCGTCAGTCCAGTTCCCTAACGGGGTAGGCAGAGAGAACGGAGCGACACATGTCACGATCCTTACATACCTGCCTTGCCTCCTCCACTTTCGTAACTGTCTTCATACAAACACGTTGTTTTCTAGGGGTTTTATACATGTACAGGAATGTTATGCATAGATTTATAGCTACGAAGAAGTCTGTTGTCGCATTTCGTGCGTTTTGTGAGTATCTGGTGGGTCATTGGGGGACTGGAAAGGATATGTTACATATGGGTTCCGATCAAGGGACGGCTGACGCTAAAAAGCACAACTTGAAAACAGATAAATAGATCAGTAGCATAATAATTTTCATCAGTATCAATTTTTTTCTATTTTATTTTTAACAAGTAATGATTTATAACAATGTAGATATCGCTGAGAACTAGGATATTACAGTAAATTTTGTGGTGTGCGAAAAAAAACTAAGACAGCGTAACAGGAATTTTGGAATTTTTTCCAACAAACCACCTTCAGTATCCAAAGCATCTTCGACTTCATTCTGTATCAAAAATTTGTCACGAGCGATTTGGAAGTTTTGCGCGGAATCTCCGCGGGTCCATAACTCAGAGAGCGGCCCGATACATCCACGCTGATTAACCGAACTACTTGTATACTTCAACAAAACCATTTACGAACACACAACCGCTTCGTATTGAAAAAAGAAAGCAAAAAAGCTAAATGCATTATGCATAATCGAACATGAATCTTTAAATTATCCAATATATATTTCGTTGACTGTATTCTGTCATTCCCTTTTAATATCCCTATGCTGGCTGTATGACTCCTCTTATAAACGCCGGTGTGAGTATAACTCATTCATTGTCATCATCATCAGACGCAGCATGTCCAATCTCCAGACGTAGTCCTCCCAAGGAATGCCATATGTCTCGGTCACTAGCCATCTGCGTTAGCCCCTCGCGACACCATGAATCCCTCATTATTAGAGTCCCGGAGCCTGGTGATAAAAAACGGAAGAATGTGAGGAGTCATTAGGTAGGTATTTCTGAATGGTGTGGGGGTACTAAGTATTTGATTATTCCAAAATGGTAAAAAGTGTGGCGGACACTTTTGAATTAACGTTTGAAAAATTGAAAAAAATTGGGATTATAATATTTAATATTTTATCACGGTTTGTTAAGTATTTTACAATCCCGACGTGTCAGGAGCTTCAGAGCAACCATGGTCACGGGTGGACTGAGATAGCGAATGTCCTGATGTCACAAGTTATTAAAATTAAGCTTCTTTTGTAACAGTAAGTTAATCGGAACGGTTAACAAACGGCTAAAAGCGCTTAATGTATCATGCAGCTGTGAGGTGTTACGTTTGGATTTGGATTAGATTATGTTTGTAACTGAGTATCAAGCAAAAGGAAGTACCCAGCCATCCTCTCTGTTGAAATTTGGATGTTTTCTAATTTCAACAGCCGCCTCGGACGGAATCTGTTTTCTTTCGCGAGGATTGCCGCACGAAACGCGGCATCGAAGATGTCACTTTACGGCGGTATTATGTGACCGAGAGGAGGAGACCTCCCCAGTCGTGCCGGCTCAATTCCGTTACATAGAAGGATGCATAGTGCATGACACTACCTCCTCCTATGCAGCATGACACTACCTCCTCCTATGCAGCATGGCACTACCTCCTCTTTTAATGAGTGAGTCAATTACTGACTGACAGACAACGCACAGCTGAAACTACTGAGCCCGATAGGCTGAAATTCGGCATGCATGTTTCTTCGATAGAGTAGGGCAGAAATATGAGGGAATTCTAAGAAATTCCACTCCCTTCGGGGATAAGTTAGTTTCCGTGAGTGAAACTGTAGGCCAATGATAGTGTTAATATAAAACAGCGTTCGCAAGAGATTCTGGCTTAAACGTCTGTACAGTGTGCCTAGACCGTCACGATAACTAGAGATTGGAAGGGTCAGTGACGCGGACAGGAGAAACACAAAGTGGCTCCAGTTGCGCGCATGTCCCCCGATTCTATAAAAAAACATGATGTTCGCATCATGTGCCAATACTTGATCATGTCTGACAGTGGGATCTCCGCAGCGATTAGATGGCACACCAATTAGTTTCGCTCGGCCTATTATACCATGATAGTTTAAAATAGACATTACAAAGTTTTTGCCGAGTTTTTTTTTTGCGCGATAAAAAGTCTGTCGCATCGTTTTAGATCGTCAAGTGTAAGAAGCCATAACTTCGCACACGCGATGGTGGCTCTACTTTCTAGCATGGAGTAGGACTTTTTATGTAGGACTAGCATTCCGCCCCGGCTTCACCCGTGAATAAATTATACACTTCATTCGACCTTCCTAGGGAATCGCTCTATCAAATCGATATCGGAGAACCCATGAAAATCCAATCAGTACATTTTGAGGAAAACGAACACGAACAGACAGCTTTTGGCGACCTTGTTTTATAATAAGTATAGGTACGAACTCAAAAGGCAGAGAACTAAAGTATCCGATATCACGCGACGAATAAGCTTACTGAAGTAGCAATGGGCTGGTCACACACTCAGAAAAACAGATGGCACATGGGCCAGTAAGGTTCTGGAGTGGAGGCCGCATTTAGGAAAACGAAGTGTTGGTCAACCGTTCACCAGGTGGGAAGACGATCTCCGTGGCTACTGCCGGTCCAGGATGGATGCGAGTAGCAGGAGATCGGTCGTCTTGGCGTTCATTCAGGGAAGCCTATGTCCAGCAGAGGACCGATAAGTACTGACAATGATGATAATTGGTACATATTATAATTAGTTTGTCGTTTATATAAGACACGTTTAAATCAAAATTATGCATAAAACGGCGGATGTTAAGGGGGTCGTTAGTCACAAATTACTCGCTTCTCCTACTATTCCATAAAATGTCTTAATGTCTCGGACATTTACTATAGCTATAGGTATGGAACGACTCAGAGTTAAATAGCAGTTGTTGTTATACAATAACACTTATTAACAGTTATTAATAGTACCTCCACATAGATTCATTATTAGTCGAAGTCACTCATGTAGAAAAAATTGTATCTAGTTGCTGACATTGTGCTTATAATCCGATTCAATTATATTTATCTATAGATCAATAGATAGAGATATATATTAAGTCACTCCACAAAGCTAATAAGTATTTTTAAGTATTGATGTAACGTACATTGGAAAGTCTAAATAAATAAAATAAAAATAAAACAATCTTCTCTGTTAAAGTTGGGATATTTTTAGTAGAGTTAATTAGTAAAAAAGAGTTTTCCAAATTACAATAAAATTGCCTTTACGGATTATATCACGGTTTATTTAATTGTTCAACTAGCCCGATGTTTCGGAAGCGAATAGAGCGAAGTCATAAATTCTGTAAAAATATTTTTATTGTAATGTACTCACACATTCGCGTAAACTTAAGACGTCAATAGTTTTCCAAATTACACAACAAAAAGTTGATAATCTGCAAGGTCCAGGACGTACATGTCTGTAGTCTATTTGAGTTTGTGTAGGTATGATGTACCTTCTTAAATTTTCTAAAGTGTGGCAGGTACCTGACCTCTCCTTCCTACTTTTATGAAAGTTTCGGAGGAGGAGTGTTAGGAGAATTAGCCTGGAGATATTCATTAGCTCATACACGGGGCCCTGAATATTCGGAGGTGGACCAATGAGAGCCAAAAATTTGTCACAATCCTTAGTAATGTGGGTTCAATGAAATGTATATTATTCAATTCAATAAGGTGGACATTATTCATTTAAAATGATAAGAAGCCGCTTCCACAGTTGCCGCGTGACGTCAAGTAGCGCGCTCTGCACGACCCACAGGATACGTGGTCTACTCGTGTATTGCCCGTGTACAGGGGGATGAAGTATGCACAACAATTCGCGACGAGGTGAAAAAAAAAACAGGAAATGGAGGTTAAACCTTATTCATACAACCAAGAGAATCACCATACATAATATTTATGCCTTAAAAGTGTAAAGGTTAAACCAACACTCAGAACATTTTGATGATTATGAATGCAAAAACATCCGTGTAATTGTTAGGTATGTTGGCCTGTCCATCTTCCCTCCTCTCTCCTGAAGCTCACGAACAGATAGCACAGCCTTCTTCTTATTGTATTGGCATTTGAGGAAGAGATACTTTCCCGGTTCTGCCAGGTTAACTAGGCTGCTATACCACCCCCACCATGCTTTAAGCCTTGTCGTGGCGGTGGAGCTTAGTAGGCTGGGGTGTACCCAGGCGAAGCTAATTGTACCGAGGGGGATCTTTGCACCAATATTATAAGTAGAGGGGGCTAAAGATCACGAGGAGGAATCGCTCTCGGTACTCCTCTTATAAGAAGAGGGCACTAAAGGGTAAGGGGCGAGGATGGGAACCTCACCCCATTGCACTATCCCAAAGTCGGTGGGGTTGTCCTGTGTGCGTGGCAACCCCATCTATGGAGGTGGAGTTGGTCCCTTAGGGGGCTGACTAGCCGTCGAGGTGCCCTGATGATTTGTTGTTCCAGGGCACCTCACTGATGGCACTCGCGGTGGTTTTTTGTGGGTATTCGGAACTATCATGTGTCGCGAGTCCCACACGGCACTGGACCCCACCCAGGGCCAGTGAACTTCTTATAAACCTTGTAGTCTATATTTTATTACTAGCCTCGTAGCACTGTTTGTTTTTTGTTGCATTTATTCTTCCGCCTAAAGCGATAAAGATATAATCTAGTCTGACCACCCTGATTATAACATTTTCAGGCAATTATCAGCCCACATAGCTTGAACAATTGCGGGCAATTGCCTAGACAGGTATTACAAATAATGTTATATTATGAACTTCCAATATTGTAATTATTGCACTACACTTAACGTGGGTAGTATGTAATATTTTTTACACTTGATCAATGAATTAAGGTGATAAACAGTTTCCAACCACGGCGTAAGCCTTGTCGCGGCGGTGGGGCTTAGTAGGCTGGGGGAACGCAGGCGAAGCTAATTGAAAGGAGGAAGAGGCGCTTTTTGTACCAAAACCAGGGGCCAAAATAGCAGTAGAAGGAGGCACTTTTGCACACGGAGGATGGGGCGAGGATGGCAACTTCTCCCCATTGCACTGTCCTAAAGTCGGTGGGGTTGTCCTATTGTGCGGGACTACCCCATCTATGGAAGTGGACTCGGTTTCTTAGGCGACTGACTAGCCGAGGTGCCCTGATGATTTGCTGTTCCGGGGCACCTCACAAAAGGCAGTACTCATGGCACTCGCAGTGGTTTTTGTGGGTATTCGGAACTCTAATGTGCCACGACCCCACACAACTGGGCCCCACCCAGGTCCAGTGGAGTCACGTGAATGCGTTTGCCCGCATAGACAAAAAAGTTTTTAAGCAGTTAATATTAATATGTCTGTCATATTTTTGTTAAACGAACCTATATTTATTAGCTACCTATATGAATATATGTGTGAGAAGAATAAATTTAAAAGACTTTCTCATTGTATTCAGACTTAGACGGGTATAAAGCGATTATGAACTTTTATGATCATCATGATTATCAGCCTTCATCAGTCCACTGCAGCGCATAGGCCCCCTTCAATGAACGCCAAGACCGATCTCCTGCTACTCGCATCCATCTCGGACCGGCTACTGCACGGATATCGTCTTCCCACCTGGTGAACGGTCGACCAACACTTCTTTTTCCTAAACGTGGCCTCCAGAACCTTACTGGCCCATCTGTCACCTGTTCCGCTGAGTGTGTGACCAGCCTATTGCCACTTCAAAAACAATTATATTATAATTATATGTAATTCCATATTTCTACAGGCAATTTGCCCGTGCCTTTTGCTACTACATTTTAATTTTTTGTTCCTCCACACTAATTTATCACAAACTCAATTGTAGACTAATTGCTAATAGCTACAAGGTTAAGTCCATCTTAAATGTTCACTTTATATATATGTAGCTAGTTAGTTACAAATTTTTATCCGTTTCACTTTCACCAAAGTCACAGAGTCAACTTGTCAGAGGACTACGCTTGCTACATTGAATGTGCATCAAGCTGGCACATCCGTATAATTATTTTTAGCCACACGATCCTGGCGTGAAGCGGTAGCTATGATATTAAATTCATGCGGTTTCTACAGTAGTGTCAGCTTAGATGGATTCTACAGAAGTTTTGAGTTAGCGGATGTTTATGGGCATTAACACGGGCTGATTCTATTGTCTTCCTACCTTGCAACATAAGAATGTATAATGACAAGGGAAACAAAACGAGAACAGCCTGTATCGTCGTTATCATATTACATTATGCGTGTTTTGACAAGCGTTTACGGTATAGCTGAAGCCATACTGCAAATTATTATCCCCGGTCAAGCCGTGCCACCGGGCCGGTCAGTGTTAGAAGAATCTCGTCGGTCAGGCGAATTACTATTTTGTATAATGTTACTAGGAACAGGAGCGGCCGTCGCAGTACGGATGACTGCGTCCATCTTCACCGCTTATGTAACACGTAAAATAACTCAAGAAATAAGACAAAAGGTGATGCTTAAAGAATCTGATTGAAATTTGTTATTGGCAGTCTAATTATTCATAAAAAAGGATCTCGCAAAAAAAAGAACGTTCATTTCTAAAACATAATAGATTAAATTTTCGAATTCAATTAGTTTTTACTGTTTGCCGTCGCTTTTTCTACTTTGACATTTTGACACAATTGATTAATAATTAATTTAATAAAAGAAGTGTATTGGTAAAATAGCATTACAGCCTGTAATTGGTTGTAATTAAATGTCTGATGCAACTATTTATTTATATTTTGTTGAGCTATTCTCGATCTGACTATAACCACTAGACAATAAGAAAATATTATTATCATATTACATAAATATTATTATCATATTACATAAATTATTGATCACAATAATCATCATCATCGCAATTTTGAATGAGGTCTTTTTTATGTACATTATAAATAGGTTTTATGTACATTATAAATAGGTTTTATGTACATTATAAATATGTTTTATGTACATTATAAATAGGTTTTATGTACATTATAAATAGGTTTTATGTACATTATAAATAGGTTTTATGTACATTTTAAATAGGTTTTATGTACATTATATATAGGTTTTATGTACATTATAAATAGGATTTATGTACATTATAAATAGGTTTTATGCTACATAATAGAGGTGAACACTAACTATCACTTAAGGATGATATGACGCAAATTTCCAGAGACACCTTTTTTATCTCACTATCAAATAATTAAGTATGGAAAATACGGAACCATTCCGCAGTGCGAGCGAGTCACTAAATGTCGTATTTTTCAAAATCCTCCAGGAGACGTGACGCGGAGTAAACGTATTGCTGAGGTTCTCTTTAGGTGACGTCAAATTTCCGGCGACGCTGCTACGAGACCGCGTCGAGAACTTTATATTTGCATGCGTCAGCTGAGCACTCGACTGCTTCAATTTTAAACAGGTGTCTTTTAGTTGTTGCGGGGCAACGTGACAACGGCCCTGTGACTGTGGGCTGTGGGCTCGCGGCACACTTTGGTGCCGAACACCCACTGAAACCACAGTCATTGCTATATATATCTTTGGTAAGCAACTCCTCCACAGAAGCGTTGTCCCGTACTTTTAGCAGTGCAATGGAGTAAGCTTTACATCCTGGCCCCTACCCTCGTACGGAAAAGCGTCTCCTCCTCCTGCCCTTTAGTCTCCTCTTTCTATAGGACTAGGGTACAAGGAACAGCCTAATTGGCTTCGTCTTAGATTTCTGGGTTTAACCCTGGCTATCGAGCCCACCCGCCACGACAAGGCTTGGTGGGGAATTTCAATCATCGTCTGCCCTATTGCATTGCACGACCGGGAGGTACCTCTGGTTCACGTGTTCCGCTTTCAAAATCTTAACGTCGCTTTTCGTGCAGCTTATGACTGATGGGATAGGGTAAAAGAGCGTAATGAATTCGCATAACAATTAGCCGTGGATGTTTATGGCCATCGTGCATCGATAGTCATTCATTGACTCTAAATTCTAATTTGTCATATGTTATAAAAAACTTAACATAGTATTTTAAAAAAAAATATAGCATAGCGGGACAAACTAACTACCCACGCACGTGAACATCCGGATAACTACTGTGCCGGTGCGTTGCTCTCCTGTTTCCCCCCATTGGCTATCTCTATCTCTTCTTTAATGTACTCCCAAACCGTACAAAATACGATACTGAAGATGTCACTTTAAGGCGGTATTATGTGGGCGAGAGGTAGCTCCCCGGTCGTGCCCGCCCAATTCCGTTGCATTAAGATGCTAAGCCACCCAAAAACTTATACCAAATCAGGGTTTGAACAAGCAGCATGTCACTCACAAGTGCAGTAGCAAAGCCATTATTTCACGATGGTATTATGCAATTAAAAGGTGATCACCTTTCCGCGTGATACAACAGCGGTTCGGAAATAGCGCCACCGCTGCAGAAATGTCTTATTTAGATTAAAGATAAAAATAAATAAGTGTGACGTCTAAATTTTACTGAATTTTTAATCAAAAACGGAACCTTGGAATTTTGTGGGGTTTATCGATTATTCTACGGATACGGTATCTCCTTTGACGTGAGGACGTGTATCTCGTTTGACGTGAGGACGTGTATCTCCTTTGACGTGAGGACGTGTATCTCCTTTGACGTGAGGACGTGTATCTCCTTTGACGTGAGGACGTGTGTCTCCTTTGACGTGAGGACGTGTATGCATCAAATTACTTTTAATGTCCACGTCGTGTCAGTGACAGTATCCTAAATACCGCAGTCAATTTAACCCTTAACTGGTGTTGTGAATTTTACATACTTCACGGGCGTCGCGACTATCAGGCGACCCCCGAAAAATTTACTTTCGGATTCGCGCGTCAGTTAGTACGCTAAGGATAATGTCGGGCTGGTCACGTTCAGGGGTAAGTCGGTTTCGGAAATCAGATTTGAAATATCGAATCGAGATTGGTTCTGATTGCTTATTCGTGTCACCTTACTTTCAGAACTTTACGAACAAAAAGTAATTCTTTAAATTGTGACATCGCTCTACCATCATTAAACAATAGCCACACGGATAAGCTCTGCAAAATGACTGTAACATGCAAAGTAACGACCGGTAATCTTACGATGCCACTGACATCAAAGTAACGACCGGTAATCTTACGATGCTACTGACATCAAAGTAACGACCGGTAATCTTACGATGCTACTGACATCAAAGTAACGACCGGTAATCTTACGATGCTACTGACATCAAAAGTGCAAAAGTTTATAGTATGTTGATTATGGTTCTTCTTTTACACAAAAACTACAGAACTCATTTAGTTGAAATTACAATTTGGTATAACATTTAACTTCTTTTCTTCCGTGTTAGAACTATCCCCTTGAACTATTTAATACGCGTAAAACTGCTGAACACAGCTAGAGGTACATACTTGTATGTAGTACGACGAAATATAGAGATCTTATAAGGGCTATGTTGAAAACAATTAAAATTCACAGCGCGAGTGCATTGCTCAAGCTCAATAAAAGCAAATAGTACTACTTATGTCGATGACTCAAGTTTACGCGAAAGTTACTCATTAGAAAGTTGTTCTGATAGTTTAGCATGCACCTATTTGTAAAATTTTATAATTTTGATTGCTTGAACAATTTTTTGCTAAATTAATAATCTTTTCTTTATTATTATTACACAATGAAACTAATTTTACGCATTTTATCGCAGTTTATCGCATTATTTAAGCAGCCCGATAATCCAGAAGCTTAAAATCTGTGGTATGTGTCCATGCTAAAATTGGCCCCCGGCATTACATTAGATTTAATAAAGCGCGAATTGTGACTAGAGAACACCGATTGTATTTCAATAGAGTACACCATACATATCATACATATCATATCATCATACATAGACTATCTCTTCTCGGGACGCAGTGATAAGTGAAATCAAAATATTAACGTACAATCTTGCTGCTGTGTAGAAGGATATTATAATTACTATTTGATTAAACAGAACAAAGAAATAATTATAATTCTTCGGGTACTTTTAATAACTTGCGACATCAGTAATTTGTCATCTCAGTCCACCCGTGACCATAGTCACTGTAAAGTTTCTGGTTTATTAAATAATTAAATAAAGTGCGATCAAATCCGTAAATGTAGTTTTATTGTAATATCTCTTATGGTCCCTGCGGCCCTACATCACCGTTTAGGGTTAAATCTTAAGCCTGTTTGAAACGTCTTCGCAAAACACAATCGCCATCAGACATATTTATCAATTTGCACACGTCCTGGTATCAATTAGAGGATCCCTTGTAATGTGTACAATAATTCTTACACGGCGTTACATCTGTCTTCTGTTTTTTATTTGTATGTTTAAATAAAGGTTGTCTTATCTGTTTCTTTAACGAGTCAAAGGCACAAGTAAATGATGCGATTAAAGTTTTTTTTTGTATTTGTGGCCAACAAGATATCAGGTAGACTACCGTCCATAAACTAGGATACCGTTCCACCTCATTAAACTGGCAAAACCCCTACGAAACGCGCTCGCATACATATATATGTTTGACATTGGATATCGGAGACATTCCAAAAGTAGCTCCGTCTATTTAGCAATCGTCGGTCTTAGATTATGAAGTCCAGGGTAGTCGTAAATTAGCAGAGGACTGGAGCAACTGACCAGCTTCAGTTGATCAACGACTAGCTTTTCCACCATGATTTGCAATAGTTGACAGTACACTTCTGCAGTAATCCTCTGGCCTGGTAGTTACTACACCAGCACCAGACCGCCAAACGCTCACCAGTACCTTTTTCTGGGTCAACTTTAACTTGGGACAGTATTTGGCCGGCTTACCTGGGTTCAACCTTTGTGTACATTTAATAGCTAGTGACATGACTCGAAATTCCCTCATTGTTGCGAGAACTTGTTGGTGTGCTTCACGTTTCTAAGGTCAACAAGTCTACAATTCCTAAGGGTTATATACCTTAGCTTTTCCCTTTTCCAATTTGTTTTTAGTGTAGTGGCATAGAACCGCTTCAACTACGTCTATATTGTCGATAGTTGATATCTCCAGTCGACCATGGGGTTTGTTTCTGAAGGTCATAAATTCCATAACAAGAATGTCTGACCCAAAAGCGTACCGTGCTTTCTTTTACAGTAGCTTCCATACACACATGTCATTAATGCTTCGAGCCCTTTATGTAGCGTTGGTGCTGCGCTTGAACTTATACTCTATGAGTATAAGTGATATTCCAATATTCAGATCTTATGAATGAAACGCACCCAAAGAAAAATGAAATGGCAAAAACCGACTGAATTATGACATTCAAAACACGAGCCTAAATTTAAAATTTACTTGAATTTGGAATTCGAAACCAAACCATATTTGCGGTGAAAGTGGCCAGTTCAATTAAACGCTAATTTCATATGTAAGGACCTAATATGTTCCCTGCTTTCCCTAAATAAATTAACTATAACATTTTGAACGTCACTCTTGTTATATTAAAGTGTTTACTTCCACAAGTTATTTAGGAATATAGGGAGTACTTAACATTTTCAAAGCAAAACCATGTTTCATTTAATTTTATAATTAATTAAGCGTATTTCAACAGTTCCAATGTGGCCCAAATGGGTATATAGAATGTAATAAAAAACCTGTTTAGCGATTAATAATATACGACAATAATTAAGAAGTGGCAAACTGTCATTAATACTAACTAGTAATTGGATCACATGGATAGCAGAAAGAGGTAGTGCCATGCATAGTACATGTCACTACATCCTCCTATTCAACGGAATTGGACCGGCATGACCGGGGAGGTACCTCTCGCTCACATAATGCCGCCGTAAGGTGACAACTTCAGTGTCGCGTTTCGGACTGTTTGTGATTACCCGGTGGTTCATTGGGAGGGCGAGAAAGGAGGGCAACGCATCTTCATAGTAATTATGTAGATGTTCATGGACGTCGGTAGTCGTAAAAAGGCTCAGATTGCCAGTTTGCCCCCCTGTTCTATAAAAAAGAACATCAGTCAAACACAAGCACTTTAAAAAACTGTTATCATTAAAGTACTAGACCAAGTTCAATCAAACTATACACTTCTTACCACATACTGGAACACAGGTACTACATACAGCATCAGCTTACAATTAATAAAGGTGGCACAAAATAAGTCAAGACTGGCCAACATATAGAAAGGAATTAAAAAGTTATATGACAACTGCTGTGCCAGGAACAGTGCACGCATAATTCTGGTCCTTGCTATACTTACAATCCATGTATATGTCTCTGTCGGATTCTCTAGATCAGCCATTCTCAAGTACGGGGCCGTTTTATTTTGCGACGGATCAACGATTAGCCGAATTGAATACGGCTGAGTGAAATTGCGCCAGAAAGATTTCGCTGTTATACTATGTTCAATAAAGCTAGCCCTACTAAAATAAAGTAAATCATTCTTCGCCTTTTTGACACGTTAGAGTTCCTAATTTTAACACTCGCGGCGTTGCTTGACGTGACAATATTGGCGTTGATTGTAGAATATAGAGAAATAAAAAACTATGCCCAGTTAGGTGTGAAACTATTGGCTCAGCCTTCGTGGTTGGGTCATTTTTTTGTTTGCACTCAAAACATTTGGCCCAATTTCATACTTGTATCGATCACTATTATTGCCTAAGATCAAGAGACACAATGAGGTTAGCCTCATTGTGTCTCTTGATCTTAGGATGTCATCCGATACATTGTACAACATCTCGTAATGCTACTGCGGCGAATCGTTAGCCCGAGGACAAAACAAAAAGGCCCTGTTTTATAAAATGGCTAACCATAATGTTATACGGCGGTCTGCACAATACGACTACCATACGTCACATGAGCAATTTCAACACGCGTGCCCTCACGTTGCCCCTTACAGCGCGGTACTGGATTAGTCATTAGTATGCTGGGCGTCTGGGTTGACCCCACCATGGTTCAAGCCTTGTTGTGGCGTCAGTAGTCAGCCTGGGGTGATCCGAGACACCTTGGTTGAAGCCAATTGAACCGAGGAGGTGGTGGCTCATCGTATCCCCCTTATTGGAAGAGGGGACTAAAGAGCAGAAGAAGGAGGTGGTTTTTGTACCCCTCTTATAAGAAGATGGGACAAAAGAGTAAAATGAGGCGGCGCTATTGCGCAAGGGGCGAGGATAGGAACCTCACCTTATTGCACTGTCCCAAAGTAGGTGGGGTTATCCCGTAGTCCGTCCCTTAGGGGGCTCACTAGCCTTCGGGGTGTCCTGTTGATTTGTGGTTCCGGGGCACCTCACCAAAGGCGGTACTGATTGCACTCGCGGTGATTTTTGTGGGTATTCGGTATTATAATGTGGTGCGAGCCCCATACACCACGGGACTCCACACAGGCCCAGTGAAGGCGCGTAAATGCGTTTCCCCGCATCAGCAAAAGAAGGCATCTGACAGATGACACTGTCACGTAACAACAATCAAGGAACAAAATGCATGAATTTATAGTGCAATGGCGAGCCATCCCGTACAACCAGGGACCGGATGGCTGTCATAACAGATTATACACTAAAAACTACCGGAAATTTCTCCATCTATTGGTGAAACCGCATGAAAATAAGTTCAGTATATTTTGAGAAAATCTTTCACATACAGACAGATTTTGAGGATATTATCTTATATAGCATGTATAGTTTTACAGTGATACTTAAGGTATTGTGCGTGCTGCATTGCGGCCGCGGCCCGAAGCACCGAGCCAAACTAAAGGCTGCGCTTTCTAGGTAGCCCCGCCTATACTATAAAAGGAAAAGGAAGGTGACCGATCGAATAAAACCATGAGAAAAAAATTAGAAACATAAATCTGTATACCTCTCTTTACAATGACCATTAAAATAAAAATAGAATTTATAATTCAAAATGGCGGCGCAATTTCCCTTCAGATTACAGTTTACAGTTTAATGAACGCCAACAGTAAACATTAATACTATAGTTAATTTAATACAATTTTATAATTCCACTAAACTGTGTTACCCTTCTTTTCTCCTCCCCTCCAGTGGAGCACTTAATCCTAAAAAGCATGAAAATACAACATGACTGCCTCATATAAATGGTAACATATGTTAAATACTACTTATATTTTCAGACTTCAAAGTACGTTCATACTGACATAACATTCTTGTCGGCTGTTACTCAGAGCTTTTACAGTTCGCTGTTATATTTAGTATCGAACATTATAGATTTTTCTACTTTTTCACACAGTTCAAACTAGACAACGTGTTCACATAATTCTTCAGGATTTTGATATTTAGTAAAACGTGGTGATGGAAGCAAATAAATATTGTCCATTTTTAGTTTTGAAGAGCAACAGCGATAGCACAAAGCAAAGTATAAATGACATACTTTTCGCTGTCATTGTGTGTCATTATGTGCCTGCATTATTATTTTATTTTAATTTTTATTTCGAGTGTCATTGGCTCATAGTGGATTAGTAACATTTTTACTTTTAGCTATGTTAGTTTATTTACCTTTTCAATATATAATTTACTAAACTAAAATGCCTACGGCGATTTTGCAGCATCGACCAATGACAGTAAAGGAGTAGCAGGGAGCTGGCCCGCACTCTGCATACCAGAGATGCTCATCTGTTTCGCATGGTCGTGCAGAAACACATTATAAGTAGTATTATTACGTCATTATACTAATTGTGTTTAATTATGTATCTAAGAATCTACTAATATACAAAGGCATAGAACAAAACATACTACTAGAAGAAATCATCAGTACACTGGTCAAAACTTAAGGAGGTATTTAAGCTGAGACAAAATTCAGGAGACACCTAACGCGCCTCGGTGGATGTACGGTAATAACCGAGGTACGCGGTGTCCTCAGTCATTACTGTGTTGTGTCTTGTGAATAACTATTCGTTGTTGGCTATAACCACGCGATGAGATTGGTCAAACGATGCGCACTTGAATTATCTATCCAATTATATGAAAATTAAAAAAAAAATAGTTTAGGCGGTGTTAGAACTTCACCGACGAAGTGTAAAATATATAGTCATATTACGCTCTTTTTGTTTTTTCGCTCGATGGCATCAATTTTTCTCCACCCATCGTTGGCCAAAAATATCTAGTGAGAACTATAACTCGAACGGAGTTCGCAATATATTTTGTAAATTAACAATATAATTTATTGATTCTAAAGAAAACTGTCATGTGCTTATTTTGCATAACAAGTTTATCGATGATTTAATTTAGATACGTTGCCCTCCTGCAGGCAAAATGATCGGTTAAACGTAGACAACGCAACATATATTTTCGTTGTGCGGCTGTTTGTGTGCTTCTTCTTACCATCAAGATAGCCTCCTTTATTTTCTCCCTTATAAATATTGAATGCTATAGATTGAAAAATGTATTTAATTCCGGTCTAAAGTAATTTAGTTGTTACTGGAAAATGGATTGAGCGTCATCAAATATTCCACATTTCCAGGGAGTGGAATTCTATTTCTCGCGAGCCATTAACAAGAACATAGATCATTAAAGTGGCGTTCAGGAAACGAACTCGATTCGAACACGCAATTAGCTGAATTCGAGGAACGCCTGCAGCTATGCGAATTCGTGAATATGGAGTAGGCACCTATGTTTCAGTAGCACCTCCTTCCCCGCCGGTGATGAACAGTGGCCAGTGGCGTAACTTCACCGTTGGGTGGCCGTGACAAAAGTATCCGTTGGGGCCCGCTATCTCCCAAAATGATGGTACATTTATTTTTTGACACAGGGATTTTGTGCGACGTCCCCTACCACGGGTGAGTTCCGGTGGGGAATGGAACTCGCATTGCGGCCAGATTAGGCTGGCATGATCGGGGAGGTACCTCTCGCTCACATAACGTTCGACTGCTCGCTTGTCCCTCCATGCTATAAAAACATATAACACGGGGTCCTTGGGATATTCACCGGAGGAGGCCTCTGATCCTCGATACAGAGAAGCCTAATTAATGAAGGAGTGGAACATGTCCTGTGAGCACTGTTCTCTGTCCGGGCCCCTCACGGTCTGAGGAATTTTGCAACTTATCACCCTATACAGCACCGTCCCTCGTCCTATCCCGTACTAAACTTGCTGGTGAAACGGATTCTCAATAGCAGCGGAATGCGGCCACTACTCCAAAATAGACTATATACTTTTACATGATAACTATCTAATTCGTCTGTGAACGCATCTGATGGAGTGAAAGAGACAACTCTCTGTCTCGCTCGCACGCTCGCCTATTCGGAACATTACTAATACTCGCAATGTTACCATGACGTCATACTTATTCGTGCATGTACATAGCGTTACCGATTTACACGCACTGTCGCGTTTCGTGCGGTTTACGAGAAGCCGGTGGCCCAATGAAAAGGAGGGCTACGTGTCGGCATAGTAGTTATGCTGATGTTCCCATAAGGGCATCGGTAGCTGTAGAAAAGCTCTCACTGATCGTTTGTCCCCCTATACAATAAAAAAAAACAAGATGTTACCATGTCAAACTGAATGCAGTCGGTGTTTGAGAAGGCGACTCAATTACCCTTAAAGTGTAATTCCATCCACTTAGGCGTCTCACGCTGAGCGAGCAAACATCTAAATGTGTGTGCTCAGGCGTGTTCCGCCGGGACACTCAACAATTGCCCGTCTATTGACTTTTGGCGTCACACGAATTTCACGTCACGCGTGACGTTACCGTGCCACGTAACATTCCAAACGCGTCACATATAGGAGAATAATATTAAGAGGTAGTAACGTATTGTATTTGTCACATCACACATCTGCATGCTTTCGAGCGGTAGTCATCAAAAGGCTCCGACTAGGTAATATTTTGCCCTGTTAAACAAATTAAAGGAATATTTGTGATTTGAAACAACGCCAAAAGGCATATCCGTTACAAAGTCTAAATATATTCCTTCATATATTTGTCACTGAATAGTTAAATAAATTATTGGAACAGCCACATGTATATTGAATAACGACCAGCCTCACCAGTACCACACAACCATTTCATCCACGTAACTCCGGTTCGATTACTCGTCGCATCATGGTAAATAGCCTCCTGCCTTCCTCGACAAATGGACTATCGAACATAAAATATACATAAATAATAATGTATCAATTAGTATTAATATTATAAGTACAGACACCTATCGACACTGATTATTTATATTTTATTGAACAAAGTCTTAATGCCACATTATTAGTGGGCGTGGGTAAGCATATTACATATTAAGAGAAAATTTATAAAGAAAACACAAAATAATATTTTCGTAAGTGACAATTGATTATGACGATATTTAAAATTCAGCACAAAACCACCTGTGACTTCACGTCGGTATTATAATTTTGTAAAGCGAAAAGAAAATTTCGTACCTCGAAGATATCTTGTAACATCCATTATATCTAGAGACTAGCGATCCACCCCGGCTCCGCCCGTGAATAACTGGTGCTTGTTCCCTTAACAAACTATACGCGAAGGTCTTAGTGAAAACCGGTGTTCTTCAACACGTAAGAAAATACGTTTAGTAGATTTTAATAAATTGATTACATACAGACGGATAATTTTGGAAATTTCTTTTCTAATATGTGTAGATTTGTAGATGCTAACTAAAAATGTATTTATTTTTTTGTTTAAGAACACCAGCAGTAGAAACGTATACAACTAAATTAAGATGAATATGTTATCTGAGGTGTGATGTTATTTTTACTAGTTTTTCGAAGATTGTCCCTTGCGGCATTGCAGCCAAACTCAGCGCGGCCGGGGAGGTACCTCACGCTTACATAATACTGCCGCAGAGTGTCGCGTCTAATTCCACAGCTACATGTATACGTTATGAACACTTTATACACAAATGTATCATGTGAGCAGGATGTACCTCCCCGGCTGTGCCAGCCTAATCCTCAAGATGTAAGACTTCGAAGTATGATCTTATCGTGTTTCGAGGGACTGCAGGCCACAGTATCGATCCTTTCATGTGTAAAGGTAGTGCCATGCTGCATAGGAGGAGGTAGTGCCATGCTGCATAAGAGGAGGTAGTGCCATGCTGCATAGGAGGAGGTAGTGCCATGCATGTTGCATGACACTACATCCTCTACGCAACGAAATTGTCGGAAATCAACGGTGTCGCGTTTCGTGCGTTTTGTGAAAAGCCGCTGGCCCATTGAGTTGAAAAGGAGGGCACCGCATAGGCATAATTACGCTGATATTCATGGGCGTCGGAAATCGTTGAAAAGCTCCAATTTTTCCTTTGTCCCGCTATACTATAAAAAAATGTGCACCCAAGAAATAGGTATTGTCATACAAACTGCAATGCAGTAAGTAACCCCCTATAAATAATCCATTAGTGACCAGGTCGTACAGTTTATGTGACCATAACAATATCACTGCGTGTGACGTCAGACCGGTCCGCGGGCCCGCAAGCGAGTCTAGACTAGATCCAGGCCACCCGTGGTGACGTGACGCCGTTGTATCACGGAGGAGACTCACAACCACCACGTACCTACCAACGCTGAAATATCATCGTGAATGTGATGTTGGTGATATTAATGATCAATATTTTGTGTTCTTCCT
The DNA here is from genome assembly GCA_017140195.1 of Eumaeus atala. Taxonomy (NCBI): domain Eukaryota; kingdom Metazoa; phylum Arthropoda; class Insecta; order Lepidoptera; family Lycaenidae; genus Eumaeus; species Eumaeus atala. The sequence continues at coordinate 798,809 of JAFELO010000899.1, forward strand.
TTCAAAAGTCATGTACAGCATCATCTGGTGCTGTTTGTGAGAACTCCAGCCCACTGGAGGGGGGGTGGCAGCGCATCACCAGGTAATATGAAACGAATTTATGTGGGCGCTACATGTTTCAAATGTGTTATGTCACGACAATGCCAAAGCCTACCATCTGTGGGCGTCAAGGCCTACCATCTGTGGGTGTCAATACCTACCATCTGTAGGCGTCAAAGCCTACCATCTGTGGGTGTCAAAACCTACCATCTGTGGGTGTCAAAACCTACCATCTGTAGGCGTCAAAATCTACCATCTGTGGGTGTCAAAACCTACCATCTGTGGGTGTCAAAACCTACCATCTATAGGCGTCATAACCTACCATCTGTGGGTGTCGAAACCTACCATCTGTGGGTGTCAAAACCTACCATCTGTTGGTGTCAAAACCTACCATCTGTAGGCGTCAAAACCGACCATCTGTGGGTGTCAAAACCTACCATCTGTGGACGTCAAGACCTACCGTCACTTGACGTTTGACGATCAGCAACAGTTAGTATTTGTAAAAATTGCCTATTATCCTAGTGTATAAGCTACGACATTGCCAGGTTTCATCAGAACCCGTGTAGCAGTTTTGGCGTTAATGATTATCATACATCTATACATCCTTTCCTACCTTCACATTTACAACATTACTACAAATAGATCAGTGTTGTTGAAAGTGAGTGTGAGGTATGTCCCTAACTTAAACTGAGGTCACGCCTCGGAATGGGATGATATTCTGCTTCCTAAAATACTTTCTTCATTTTATCAAAACAAAGAATCGTGATTTATTATCTATATAAATCTGATGTAGGACACATTGCAGCCGCATCCGGCCGGCATGAGAAGACTCAGAGCGCTCATTGTCAAAACACCAGCTACTACATTTTAACTTTCCTATCGCATATCATGTCATCAGCATGGACAAGTGATTCGTATAAGGTAGAGAAGGTAAACAATATCACATTACAAGGTTCCTAAATCTATCAAACTATAATTATAAAGTCGTTAATCACATGCCTGTAGCTAATCCAACTGTTTGTATGTCATTACAAAAATAAGCCGAAAACTCCCTTTTAAAATAATACAAATCGTATTCAAGTCCCTGTTATCAAAATTCGAATAAAAATAGGCCGAGACCAACGAAGGTACTCAGGTAATGTTGACTCTACGGTGCGTACGCTTCACCGCCCTTCTATTTGTCCACTGCCTCTGTCGTATTGAGTTCCTACACGTCCTTAACTTAGAATAGTACAACCTCAAGTGCTTTTTAACAGACACGAATTAGTTCATTTCATAACAATACGTGAGGGTATTTTGTAAATCAATGTGCGTGAGGTAAAAACGTGTGTGTACCATTGATTTACAAGAACAAACAAGATACACCATTTCAAACTGAACTGTCTTTATAAAGGTTCCGAGGTGGTAAATTATCTTTTCTTTTTCAATGTTAACCATACGCGTACGATTTTAAGTCGTTTCTAAAAGGCAGATCATATTTTAAAGAAATGCGTATTTCTTACGCACACGTTTTTAAACGTTTTTACAATGCATAATTGTAAATTGTTTACGTCTTTTATGCGGACTGTTATGAGACGCCATATAAATGAATCTCATTGTCATTTCTGATATCCAGTTGTTTTGGCTGTTGAATTTTTTTAAATGTTTTTAGTGTATGCGCATCGTATAACTCTCACAATTTCTTCCAAAAACGCCCAAAGAAGTAACTTAAAAAAATTCTACGCGGAGTGACCCATCAAAATTTTTGCAGATTAGGTTAATCGTTTAATGTTCTATGTTGGCAGACCAGGTTAATTTTTATGTTGTCCGTAGTGGATGCATATCATAAAAAAATATAACATAATGAAGAACGATGCAAAAGAATTTCATAAAATGTAAACGCACGTGCAATTAGATTCATCGCTCTTGTATCTCTGTATAGAGGTGCGTCGGTGATCACTTACTATTAGACAACGTTGCCCCTATGCAAGAGAAACATAATTTAAAGTAGAAAAAATGCTAATTACACGCTATCTACGGTTAAATTAACTAACGATCAATTTTAACCCCATCCCACGCTGAGATAAACAAAGTTATCTCCCGTCCCCTGCTCCCCCAGGACTCCCAGCACGTCAATGTGATGGATGGTAATGTGATGATGTTATATCGATGTTTTACTTGTGATAGCACAACAGGTATCGGGCTTGTTCCGTCGTCTAAGTGATAAGATAACATCTTCATGCTGGCTGTTTATTTAGTCGGATTTAGAATTTAAAAAAATATGGTCGGTAAATCTAGACGCATAATGCATAATTTAAATTTAGAATGTTGGAATCATGTTCGAATTGATTTCAAATAATAATGGAACGTTCGAGGCCTGCGATGTTAGTATTGGCAGTTGGTAAGTTTAGAACTCAGTTCAGTTATCAAGTAACATGTTACACTGGTTGTAATGTCATTAGTGCTAACTTTAAGTGTAGAATATTGGCAGTTTTCCTTTTACTTTATATTGCAATTCATGACATCTAAATAAACATTTTATATTTAATGATTTTATTTGCAATTAAGATTGGACTGTAAGAGTTTGACATTTAAATATATTTAGTGGCAGATGCTACTAAATAACCAGTAGATATTAAACTAAGCCTCTAACTCTCCGGCGTCATTTCAGCAACCATAGATTAAAGGGTTGATCATATACAGTATTTTATGGTAGCTACAACGAGAAATATTATCCTCATGGCAAGCAATTCTTTAAGAGCATGGTCGTCCTAACATATCCACAAGTAGTACCATACTTGCATGACACATGAAAACGGCATAGTGACAGCTATACTGTTCTTGCGGTTTGTTATTCTACGGTGGCCGGTTTGATTGGAAGGTGAACAGAGGGAAATTCGTCAGCATAACCTCTATGAAGATATTTATGAGCGTCGGTAATTGTCTTCAAGATCTGACTGCGCGTTTTCACTTGCTATAAAAAAGATGGTCACAGTAGTATAACCACCAGATACGGCACCGCCGCCCACCGCGGACATTTACAAGCGTATGCACTATTTAGAGCAGTCGGATGACTGCCAGATAGTGTTACCCAAATATATAGCTCCTCTGCCCTCAGGTTACCTTATTGATTTGGTATATTATATACTGAGCGCGACAAATCTTGATACTTTCATTGTTTAAACTAGTAATTCTCAGCTAATTAAATTATTTTGAAGCAGGTAGTACCTATTTATTTTTTTATGTAGTAGGTACTACCTACGCTTTGCGCTCTATATAATTTTTTCGCGTTTACAATATTAGTATGATATTATATACAGTTTTGAAAAAGGAAGTGAAGTGAAACACTGCTAAGGAAATATCTCTTGCTCACGTAACAGACGTGAGATGATAGCTATCCTACCGTGTTTTATGTGTCTTGAGGAGAGCCCGTCTGGTACATCCCACTAAAGGGTAAAGAAGTAAGAAGTAAACAAAAGCCTCCGACAACTCGATTAAAAAAAGACGGACAGTCACAGAGACTACCTATAGATAGTGCCATGCTACATTGAAGCGGAATTGGGCCGACACGATCGGGAAGGTACCTCTCGCTCACATGACACCGCCGTAAAGTGACAGCTATGCCGTTGCGTTTAGTGTAGTTTGTGGTTAGCTGGTGGCCCACTGGACGAGAGGAGGAAACGATGGTATCTCATCTGCAGAACATAATTATCCAGATGTTTATGTGAATTATAAAAGAAATTGAAAACTTAAAAGTAAAATGTTGCTGACCCGAACGTACACTAATAATACAAAGCAGAAGAGTATGTATGTTTGCTTGATCGCGTTGATCTGTGGAACTACTGGCCCGAAATGAAAAAAACATTTTATGTTAATAATAGTCCATTTATCGGGGAAGGCTGTAGGCTATGTACCAGGACATGTTTACTAACAAGACCAGAGTGGAGCGGGTGAAACCGCGGGGTGATGCCAGTATATAATATTTTTTCATGACGTCACTAAAGAAGCTTGCACTTCAAAAGGCACGACCCACTTAAACTCAGCCTTAAACAATATTACTATAAACGCTCTCACGTTGTATCGTATAAAAGAAATAAGAGAGACGTCAAAAGTGGCCTCAAAATATGAAAAGGTTTTCCTGTATGTACAGGTCAGGGTTAAAACGAGACTTAGTTAAGTCGTTGATCACTTTTTATTTACGGTTTTATAAACCTTATATTTATATCAGCAGGTATACTGTTATAATGGGGTTGCCCTACAGAATAAACTCACTGAAATTGTAAAACATTTTTTTTGACACGGCTAAACGCATTTACACACCTGCTCTGGCCCTACCTACCTCTTTTTTTTTGTTGACGCGGAGAAACGCATTTACGCGCCTTCACTGGCCCTGGGTGGTGTCCAGTGGTGTGTGGGACTGGCGGCATATGATAGTGCCGAATATCGACAAAAACCACCGCGTGTGCCATCAGTGCCACCCTTGGTGAGGTGCCCCGGAACAGCAAATCACCAGAGCACCTTGACGGCACCACCTCCTGTTGCTCTATGGTCCCCTCTTCTTATAAGAGGAGTACCGAAAGCGATTCCTCCTCTTGATCTTTAGCCCCCTCATCTTATAAGAGGGGTGCAAAGATCACCATCGGTTCAATTAGTTTCGCCTGGGCCCCAGGCTACTAAGCCCCACCGCCACGACAAATCTTGAATCATGCTGGGGCGGCCCTACCTACATGGGCCGCATCTGGTGAGGTGTACCGGTACAACAAATCATCAGGCCACCTCGACAGATCGTCAGTCCCCTAAGGGACTAACCCTACATCCACAGAAGGGTTGCCCCGTACCAGAGGACAACCCCACCAACTATGGGACAGTGCAATGGGGCCAGTTTCCCTTTCTCGCCCCTTGCCCCGTGCACAAGGCCGCCTCCTCCTGTTGCTCTTTTGTCCCCTCTACTTACAAGAGGGGTACAAAGAGCAACCACCTCCTCGGTTTCGGTTCCATTTGTATCACTCACCTTAAGGGACGCCGATCAATTACCGAATGCCTTTTAGTGGAAGGTGGGGGTCGAGACTATTCCTAACAAATCTCATATATTGGCACGTATCACGTACTTTTCTAATTGAAAAAGTTTCCAGATGTATCGCGTAATGGAAGCCTCCATTATCTAACTATTTTTAATGCGTTTTCCTTAAAATTACAGATCGGACTGTCGTACGTACCTTTAAACGTTTACTGAATATAAACTATATGGTAGAGATACTGGTAGTAACATACTTAATTCATTAGTTACATTGTTCGTTCACAACATTGGTCCTGATTATGTTCAAAAATGTAAGTGAGAGTAATTAAATACTTCACTCGATTTGTGTTCGAATGATTTATTAGAAGCACTATTTCAAGGAACCCCCACTTGTCACCCTTATGTCGCCGTCCTCACAATCACTGGTACCCACCGACCAAGACATGCCCCGCGCAAACACCGAAAAAGATAAACTACGAAAGAAGTGAAACTTCAGATAAGCACATCACATTATAAGTTAACGAAATCGTTAACATAAGTATCAATAATACTAGGTCGCACATCAGCCCACGTGGCGTAGTATGCTAATGTTTAGTCTAATATAATTATAATGTATGCACCACAGTAAGCGGACCACTTGATAATAGCATGATTGATGGCTCGTGGGGAAAAGAGTGCGTGGGAGACATACGTCTGTGAGTACAGGTGGGAGGAAAAGTTACCTGTGACATACTCGTAATGTTTTATTATTAAACTATTTTGTATATCAGGGCGAGCTTTGGCATGGCTATTTTTAAGGGTGCGGTTTATTGCATGTAAGAGCGATTTCGTGTCGCTGAAAACTGTATAGGGCATAGCCTGCGATGGATTTGTTTAAAACCATTTTAAATACCTCTCGTGCACTTACTTAGCATAGAGATATTTTCCTGCAGCTATAGCTATATACCAATTGGTGCACAAAAGATAATTTCAATACCAGCGCTCATAGTCATATAAGAGAATGAAGAATTATCCAAATACATATCAACTATTTTAAGCGTGTTTGAACGATGTTAATCTAAATGTGATTAATAATAATGTAATTAGCCCTTTATATATACAGTGGGGAATAACTTTAAATCGAAGTATACGGAAGTAAATAAATTAATAATTATATATAAGAAAAGTACCACTGCGCCGAATTGGGTCTTCACGACCGTCGAAGTAACTCTCTCAGCTTGTCAGTGTACTGTAACTATAATTTAGCGTAATGCAATCATTGTGAAGCTGCGAATGGGCCTTGTTATGAGGAGTAATGCATCTACAGCATCCTGGTACGTGACTGGCAGCCTCAGGAGATCCGCGTACTATTTTATATGTATATAGAAAACCTTACCTTATTACACTTTTGTTCACGACATTACAACATACATAACATTCAAATTACAAACGTATGGTTTAGGCTATTGTCGAGACGTTGGTTGTTTTAATTTTTTGCTTATCTGTATTTCGCTAATGTATATAATAATCATATCATCCGAACAAATACCGTGGGCGCAAATATGTTTAGCTGCCATTTTTAATACAAAATGGCGGACGCCCTAGGGTCGACATATTTACTTCCTTCAATCAGCTATAAAATTATAAATGTTTTATTTGCTTTGTATCGGTAGTATAAAGATTTATCGGAATAAAATCGGGAATTTGTTTGTGTTTTACTAGCAATTATTTTACGTACCGACTATTTATGATTTTGGTTCGGAAGGCTGGCTTCGGAACATAACACATTGTGTTATGGCATGCTGGGCGTAAGAATGTGATGTTTTTGTTGCTCTTACGAAAGTCGCACAAAAACCAACATGGTCCATAAATTGCTAGCGAAAATAGGATTCACAAAAGGTTACTATAACATTACTTACTTTATGTTACGATTTCGCTCGTGTTGCCTTTTTTTGCAACGACGATTCAGCGCTTAAAAATCATGTCTATGAATTCACTAGTTACACCTCGCGGGTTTACTCGCGTTAATTCCGGAAGGTAACTAATTATTTTTTTAAAATAATTTCGATGCTGTTCCAAAATATGATCTATATATAATTTTTTTATAGTATATGAGGGCAAATCATTAATCGGAGCTAATCGGAGCCATGTAATGACTACCGACGCCCATTGAGATCTGCACTATCGTTGTCGTTCAGGTTCGTTGCCCTCCTTTTCTCCTCCACTCCAATGGTCCACCGGCGCGCACCGCACGAGATGCCAGCACAGCTGTCAGTTTACGGCGGTACCATTTAAGCGGAGGTGCCTGCCCGGTCGTACCGACTGCAATGCAACATGACACTACCTCTTAGTACATTTTATCTAAATCCATTCAGTACTTTTTGTATGAAAAAATAACATACATTCATACACGCTTTCGCATTTATAACATTCATTAGCTACTTAATGAAACAACACAGTTTGTAAACTTAGTGTAGACCTGTAGTTTTTGTGCAATGAATCATACACATATTCTGATTGCCTAGCTGCAGCCAAAGTTAAGATAAAAAAGATAAAGATAGTTTACTTGTAAACTAGCTTTATCTTTTCTTATCTATAAAATAAATAAGTTTGATGGTACAAAATTAATAGTACAACATATTCTGACAATTGTTACGGCGTAAAAATATTAATACACAATAGTTAAATATTTAATAAAAATTACAATTAGTTCACAATTTATCATTAAAATGTTCTTCAATGTGGTAATAATTTTTAGTAATAGTCATTAGCTTTTCCTTAAAATCTACATTTAAATCTTTCCAATTTTTTTGTAGCCTGTTAAAATTTTTTGGAGCCATACATTCTGTTGCATCGTTTTCGTTTTATAATCATGCAAATAGAGCTTCGTGTTATCTTTCTGCTGCGCTCGTTTATATTTGTTTTTAATGTAAATAAATTACTATTGTTCAGGGACATTTTTCGTATAGAAAGTGAACAAACACAAGTAAGTAGACGATAAGTAGACGGACATGTTTCCATAGAAATTAAAATAAATTATGATATATATTTTACAGTATAGACGGGGAGGGACAAGCGATCATTCACAGCCATTCGGCGACTACGTACGCCCATTAACATTTGTCTCATTGGAGGCTAGGCTAATATTCAAAGAAAACATCCGCACATGCACTCGTCCGCAGCTCACAGACCTCACGAAACGAGACGCACTGTGGCGTTTCATGTGGGCAGGAGCTATCATTTAGCTGCAATGCTTGGCACTACCTTAATAAAAATTGTACAATCAACTATGCGCGAACTTACTACTTGGCGCCTTGAATCTTGCCTCCTGTTCGCCGCCGTATGTAGGCCCATGGCCTTGCCAATGAAGCACGTGAGAGACATTTAAATTTAAAACTTTGTACATGGTTTGTTTTGTTTTGTAAACCCCTATTCGTTTTTGAGGCTTGGATGTTATGTATAAAAGATATATTCATATTTTGTAATCAAGAAATGGTTTGTAAATAAATTCCCGCGGTGAAAGCATTCAAATGGGTAATTGGCATTTGGTCAGTACGTAGACGGGTCGGTTCATGAGATGCGAGTATTTTCCGATATACAGAAATATCAAAAGGGTAATATATTCTTATAAAACAATGGTGGTGAATCAGAAGATGTGTGGATAAAATTAGCATTAGTGTGGCGACTAATAATGGGTGTATCGATAGAATTAAGATTAGTGTTGCCACTGACAATTGTGTCGATAAAAAAACTGTTTTATAAGCTGTGTGCGGCGCGGCGTGCGGTAGCCGCCCGATACGGATATTAGCTGGGAGGAAGTGTCATGTGTTAGTATGCAAAATAGGCACCAAGAGTTTGGTCGATACTCGCTCTGCTGTGGAATGGTCGTTGGCAATATGTGTGTATGTTTTTACATACGTATTTGTTGATTAATGATATAGCATATTTTGTGTCGTGTGTATTTTTATTTCTGTCGCTTTTTTTGATGTGTCATGTTTATTTATTTTCTAAGTATTGCAATATATAATATTGCACCTTGAGGTTCACCTCAAGTAATAGTCAATCTGCTATGATTACTTCTGCGCAGAGCTAAAGCTAAAGGACAGAGCGGAGTATCAGATGCATTAATCTTGTATTTTCTAATATATTTTATTGCTAATGTTACAGTAGAGATGTTCTGTTTAGTAGTAGCAATACCGTCAATTGATACAATTTTTAGCAGTAACTATTTGTACAAATACAAACAAAAAGACAGACATACTGAGTCAACTAGCCGGGGATTAAAACTAAATGTAATGTCATATTTGAGTTTAATAAGCGATTCAACAATATCAGTTGAGATTACATTGAGCCAATCCACTACACCCCGACTACAATATTAGGAATGCATGTACTGCCACTAAATTTGGGCAGAGCCGCGGGATAGTTTATAGCTTCCTCCGGTATGACGTCACACTCGATTACACTTTATAAACGATTGAACGGAATATATTTTAAATTTGGAATTTATTTTGGCAGCAGACGCCACTTGTCTGCAAAGTGATTTACTAGGAAAAGTGAAGGTTGATAGAAGCTTCTGATATTTACTGACCATATAGTCATAACTTCGAACATTAAATTTGTTATGCTTGATAACTGATATGTTATCATCATAACTAATATGTTCTAACTTAGCGTAGGGCTGTTTACACACGGCGCTGCGACGGTGACGGTGCCACTGCCGGTGTCGTGTGTAAGCACCCTAATATGATTTTTATGAAATAAAAATATTAAAACCCTATTTCAGAAATTTAAATATACATTTGATTTTTTACATAACCTTACAAAGAAATACATTACAATTTACAAACCATACATAGGGGAGAAACGAGCAGTTGAATCATATTGATTAATAGCAATGCTAATAGACATCCGTACTATTGTTCAGATAAATAATTGTTAAGTGGCCATCGGAAACTCACAAAATGCATGGCTGTCGCTTTGCAGCGGTACCATGTGAGCGTGAGCAACTCCGCGGTCGCGCGCTACAGCTGCAATGCAGCGCTGCACACTTTACTGTGGACTTGTCCTTGGATGGATATTTCGCTTTATGGCGAGCAGTTGAACGTGGAACGATCGCCCAATAACAAATATACCCTGTATGAATAAACATACTAATAACGTCCACATGTACAAACCAATTTGAATTTTAATGCCTGGAGTTAAAGTTGATTACCCTCTGATGAGTTGAATAAACTGAGCATCGATGATGATAGTCAATAGATGCGCAATTGAATAAACGACTAATACAATACTTGTATTGTAACATCTCGGTCTTAATTCACAAAAAGATTCTTCGTTATGCTAGGAAATCAGAGCGAAGGTTATATAACTAGACGCCTCGTGGTTGCATCTTTGGGCATAGTATCACTTAAAGGGGCAGTCGAATTTAAAACTTAAAGAGACTATGTTATATACTCATGTGTGCTGATGAAGTGATCAATTCTAAGCGATGACGAGATACACACCCGAGGTGTCCTCATCTCATGGCCTCTGGGGCCGTACCGGATATTGTATGTGTCTAACACAGGCGCTGGCTGTCACAGCTGTCATCACAGACTGTGTGAATATCTTAACAGGTATGCAACAGACCAACACCTACAAACGATTCCGTTCCTTCGAACAAACACAGCGTGTAAGTTTTTTCACAGCACCCCCGTAGGATTAGTCACAATCCACATGAATTGTGACTGGATGGCTCTCACTTAAGAGCTAAGGCGGTATCATGTGAACGAGAGGTACAGTCTGGTACGAGCGGCTCGTACATGTTCAATCAGCGTTTTATCAGAGGAGGAGTGGAGGAGGGCAATGCATGTGCATGACAGCAAGCCACCGATTCCTCATTACCCCTTCAATACTTAAAAAAAAATTAACGTATGTCTATAATTTATACATGCATCCATGTCTGTCCTATTCATCGCGTGGAGTCAATAAAAGTTTTTATTGTTCTTTGGTGAAGATCGTCTCTGCTGCTGTCGCCTTATTGATAAAGATTCGTGACTCGATCTATAAGGGCTGTAGGGTGACCATGCTTCACGTGTCCTATGGACTCAGATTATAAATACGTGTCTCATGTGCGACTGGAATTTTCTCGACCGGACATGGCTCTGAAATGAAAAGTGAATAACAAATTCATGCTCATTCCTCGGTGTCGTCATTATAAACTCAAGCTCATTCCTCGGTAGGCTGGGCCTGTGCTATATTGTATCAAACCGCAGGACCCGCCAGGTCCACCTGCTAGACATTAGCACTCATTTAACATAAGCCCGTCTCATAAAAATACCGATAAACGTAATAAAAAGAAGAACCTTCGGATTAAGATAACTCGTTAAGAACAAAAATTATGAATTTTCGGCTGTGTAAGCGGGACAAGGCGTTACGCTGGACATTTTTACTCATATTAGTTAATTATGCTCCCGCGTGCCTTAAATTGTTGGCGACGCTAATAAATATTGCGGCTGTTTTTGTGTGTATTTTTTATCGTATAGGGGGATACACGAGCTATCAGGGCTTATTGATTACTGCCGACGCCCATAGACATCTGCATTATCATCATGCAGATGCGTTGCCTCTCTCCTTCTAGTCTCCGATGGGCCACCGGCTACTCACAAACCGTACGAAATGCGTCAGTATAGCTGCCACTTTACGGTGGTACCATGTGTGTACCTCCCCAGTCGTGTGGGCCCAATTCCGCTGCAATGCAGCATGGCACTACCTCTTACTATATTTTTCAGCTCTATAGAGTGTCGTGAGCCCCACACCCCTTAGGACCTCATCCAGGATCGGTCATCACTAGCCCTGGGTAGATTCCAGTCAATACGTTTCCCTGCGTTTTAAAAAAATCCGTATTTTCCCGGTTTCGTCCGTCAACCACTTGACATCAGGTCATAAAACAGCTCATTGTCGCTAAGCAACAAAAAAAAGTAATGCTATAATTATTATAAGTTCTAAAATAATTTACGGATAATTTTGCATAACTTCGAAGTGTGGCAGTTTTTCCCACCTCACGGCTATCATTAAAATAACACCTATATTAACCACATACGTTATTACATTTAAAACCTTATCATTATGCTGTTAGAGGACAAACTTGTCTGCCACGCCATAGGAATTTTATTGTTCCCGCTATTTGGTTTCGGCGCACTTTTTACGCACAAGTGTTGGTAATGTATTCACAACTTTTACTGTTTTATCGATAATTTAATATTGTTAAAAATAATGAAATCACTATAGGTACTTATTAATAATATTAGTTATTCCAGTAATACCTCCTGTATGACATAATTGTGTGGTCCTGAGAACTTATAAAGAAATTATTAACATTGAGTTTTGCAAAACCTGAGCTTTCATTGTTACAAAAATGTAAGTGATGATTTCAGATTACATTTAAAATGATTGAAGTTTGAAAATAATGCCATGCAATATTAATAACTGGTCGAGCGTCACACCAACGTAACGTTTTACCACGCTGACGTCTCTCACCTCCGTGTAATTTCAGAATATTATTCGTTCTAGCAAACTAAGCAGTCTTGTCGCGTTTCGTGCTGTTTGTAAGTAGCCCTTGGCCTATTGTTGGACAACGCATCTGCCATGGAGATGTTAATGGTCGTTGGTCAGTAAAAATCAATAAAAAATTGTTTTTTATACAAAAAGAAAACTTCAGTAGGAGCGGATACATACATTTTTATGTGTCATGAGGTAAGACCGAAATTGAGGTTTTTGTATTACCCTTTCATCACAAACTAGAAACCATGCCTCAATATTCCTCTGTTATTATTACTAATGACAAACTTGTTGTATAAAGCTTCGAAGACACCATAAAACTATTCTTATGGGAACATCGCATGGATTACGGCCATGGGGCACTCTAAGATTAAAAAATATAAAATATTTTTTATATCTATTTCTTTATAACTTCATATTTGTTATTAATATTGTATGCGTCCCATTGTCGACTATTCCCTAAGCTCGCCAGGTCTCCAGTACGCAAGGCATGTAAGGAATGTGATATGGGGCACTACGTTCCCTCTGCCTACCCTGTTAAGGAACTGACTTATTCTAACAGTAATAAAATCATAATCATATCCACCCAGCCAAGCTTCTCTATAGAGACATGTCATACGCCACGTGTGAGCTATTTACACTTGTGCAATATTTCTCACACATATATTCCTTCATTCCCCAATTCCTATGGGACAGCTGTCTGACATGACCGGAAGAAATCGGCCGTAGGACTGGTGTACCTCCAAGACACGGAGGTGTCCACCAACTTCCAGATTTCGGACTATAATTACAAAAAGAAATGTACTCTGAGATGACAAATGAGCGTTCTGAAGCTTTTGGTAACTATTGACGCCCATATTCCTTATGGTTGTTACGCGGATGTCTTGCGCTCTAAACGTATTATGGGCCCCTGGAAACTCATAAATGGCACGAAAATCGGAACCAGTGTCGTTAAGTAACTTTTTCCGGACATGAACGTAAGCTGTGGAAGCGGAGCCGAGCCTAGTTCATCGGATTGTTGGGATCAGATGTTTGTGATAGTTAATTTAAATTAACTATTATTTTCATGGCCAGAGGGATCGAGAAGTCCCTCCTGCCCCGACTTTGATCGTATTTTAAGTAGTGCTAGCCATCGTAATTTAAATAATGCCGTACCAGCCCAATTCGGCTAGAACTAGAAGGCAACGTGGCACTACCACGTACTTTAGAAAAAAGTGTAATATAATAACATCTGTGGACTTACCACACCACGCTAGCATAGTCCTGCGGTAAGTACCGTACGACCTCGTATTACAGGTACTAGACAATGGAAATATATTTGATATTTTATTACGGAAATACGTATGTATTCCTGTCTAAACATCCATGACCTGAGCGGGATTCGCACCCGCGACCTGGCACAACATACACGACTATCCGAGCTATGTTACCGATCCGCCAGTCGGTCTTCGAAATATCACATAAAAAATATACTTTGTCGATAATACACATCACTATTACTTTATGCACATAGACAGGTTGGTCGAAAAAAATGAGACGTCGTTACGTACGAAGTTCAACGATAATAAGCGGTTTTATTAGCTGTAAATTATTTTCATTACTGTCCTTTTAATTTCACGTACAATATCACATTATATTTTCGACTATATTTATAAGCTGTTAAGTCTTAAAATCGCAGTTGATTTCATTTTAATAACAATAACCTTGTTAACGGCACAGTATACAGTGATTATTATCTCACTTGTGGAAAAAGTCGTATGAATATTTTGAGCTTCTCCTGTTGGGACAACATTAGGGGATGTTTCATGTTCAGGAAATACAGTTGATGTATAAATTATCTATACATGATATCAAACTGTAGAAAAGTGTCTGATCATTAAACATTTTAAAAAAAATATGAAAAAATCAGAGAAAAAATCTGAAGAAAAAAAAAATTATGTGTGTCAGTTTGTATAAGCTGATCTCTGGAATTAAATGACGGATTTGAATGGATCTTTTTTGTTGTACAGCCAATAAGCCTCGGCAATATGTGTAATTTGTTTTGAAAACTAGATCATCTGGTGTAGAACCTGCAGGGAAATATTTATTTTTTTAAAAGTGGAATAAACAATCGAACAACGTCGCAGGCACCGGCTCGCAATTAATACGTGCATTGCAATCGAGCAGTCTATACGAATAATATCTGTCGCTAAATTAACACCGGCAATTGGAGAAATTATATTAACTCTCTGAAGAGATGCAAAAGAGGGTACCGCAGCGACGGGAAGTACAAGCACGTTATATAAGTTTATAAGCTTAGATTTACGTGTGCCCGTACAAATTTTGCAACAAACACAACTTTAATGCACACAGACTTCACGCCCACTTCTTTGATTCAGGGTGAATGGGATATATCCAATTTAAATTAACTAATTTGTAGGCATAAAAGGCTGTATCTTATTCTTCGAAGTATTTGACCACAAGTTTTGAACATGAATTTAACCTGCTTGTAACATATAGCAAGAGGTGGAACCAGGAGTTATGTTGAGAACTTCAATCCTATTGGTTACTCCAAAGCCTTGAAGCTAGTTGAGTCCTTTTAAG
This sequence comes from Eumaeus atala, assembly GCA_017140195.1. Classification (NCBI taxonomy): domain Eukaryota; kingdom Metazoa; phylum Arthropoda; class Insecta; order Lepidoptera; family Lycaenidae; genus Eumaeus; species Eumaeus atala. The sequence goes on from JAFELO010000899.1 coordinate 813,948, forward strand.
TTCAAAAGAGACAGGACGGTTCGTTACACAGCAATCCTTTCTGTCTTGTTTTAAACTCCATGACAACCGTCTCTCGACGCTGCAGCCATCAGCAATGTCCGGTAAAAGAGTACAAATATTTTTTCAAAAAGAGAAATATATTTTGTAGAAAAATAATATGATTCCTTGACCAATCGCGTACAAATTTCGACTTTCGAAACGAAACGATAAGCGTCGAAAAGCGTCAAAGACTGCAAAGAGCGTGACTAGTTTCCGTTCAGTGAAATTTGTTTTAAGATGGAAAATGATGTGAGAGCATAAAACGCGGCGCAGTATTTTGCATGCGAGCCATCTAAATACATTTCCTTTGATTAACATTTCATATTCCCGGACTACGGTGGCTTTCCATTTTATTTATGAAGTGTGTTCGTTCTGGTGGCAACGTTAATAAGATTTGTATCGGGTCGACTGCGTCATGGTCCAGTGCAAATCTTGTTGCCACTAGAGGTCGGGAATTCTGGAATTCATATCCTGGATGGGACATAAAAATGTTGAAATTTCCCTAAAGTAAAGTCCGGAGTCTGGAAGTAGACGGTGATCCTACCTCAGAGGGCACGTTATTCAAGTTTTTACGTCTGATGTCTCTCCGGTCATGTAGAAATACTGCCCTATTGGAGTAAGAGAATGAGGGAACAAAGATAGCACTATGTCTGGAATCACACTAGGTAGGCACATTAACAGGTAGTGTGAACGTTGTACCTGAAGTAAAAGTATGGAGTTGACCAATCACCCCCCC
>JAFELO010000899.1:814737-826062 GCA_017140195.1 Eumaeus atala
CCCCCCCCCCCCCCCCCCAATTACCCTATCGATACATTTACTTCACTATGTCGCGCATAACCCACGTCTACTAAAGTTGACACATTTTAAACGTCTTGTACAATGTTATGATAATAATAATAAGACACTTCAAATGGATCCCCCCTGTAATTGCTTAGGTAGATGTCCCGGACCCTTTAATAACTCGTTTACCCCCTTACCCCCTGACACACGTGGCGGAGTAATTAGAGGAGGATTGTGTATAATTAGCAGAGGTGATTAGCAATTATATGCCTAAAGCGTTCATTATATGCCTAAAGCGTTCATTATATGCCTAAAGCGTTCATTAACTGTTGCCTTTCGCTGCTTTGATTCAACATCATCACAACACGGTGATCGTTTAGTCTGTTGGTGCGTGGAAATGAATCATGTGTTTACAGAAACTATATAAGGGGACAAACGAGCCGTTGATTCAGTTGATGACTACCGATGTCATGATATACTTTTGTGTAGACGAGTCGGCGTTTTTTCCTTCTCCCCTACAACAGGCCACCGAAAAGTTGACCAGATTCTGCTGCAATTTTTGTCTCTACAAACTGTTTAGGGTACGCGGCACAAAACAAATGTAACAACAGCAAGACATCTTTCCTAATTGGGTAGGCAAATAGAACTGAGTGGCACATAATTTCGTTGCCGGTAGCCCATTACGTGGGGGGGGGGAGGGTGAAAAAGTGTGGGCAAGACATCGGCATAATTGTGCTGATGTTCATGGGCGTGGAAAGGCTCCTATTTCTCGTTTGTCCCCCAGTGCCATAAAAAAATACTATCCTTAGGTACATATTTGTCATGGTTCATTCACATTCATAATTCTCATCGTCGGTCGTGAAGTCTTGAAAGAAAAAGGAGCAGAAAAATCGTTTGTACCAGTAGCGGACCGAGTGTAAAACCAGCGTAACGCGCTACCACGCTACGTCTGTTCCTGTAGTGAATGTACTTTAGAACAATGTTGGTTCATAAGGAAAAAATCCAGTTGCGTATCCTAGCTAACACGACTGGTTTTTTTTATGATAATAGTTTCCCTCTGCATTTTTAACTACGGCATATTTTTCCATTAAATTGGCTTATATTTAACGAAGACGGCTATTTCTAAAGCCTTCGAGCGACCGCAGAGTCATACTGAGTGATATTAACTATCTGAAACGCACATTATTTCAATATGTTATGTACACGAAGAATTTTTAATCCTAAATGACTCATTAATGATAACATAGATGTATTATTAAATATAGATATGTTAGAGGTATTTTTTTTATCACTGTCGTGGTGGGCTCTCGCATCAGTCAGTCTGGGTAGTTATAATTGTGTATACATTTTCGTGGTAGTCGCAGCTGGGTTTCACTTGCCTCCCTATCTTTTCTTTATTGTACAATGAGCTATTGCATTGTCTTGTTTTTTTTTTTGGTTGGGGAAGGAAACTGGAATCACTAGCCACTATTTTTTTTCGTTAATGTGACAGGGAAGGTTGCTTATACACAACCAAATGAAGAGATATCAGGTGCGCCCTTAAGTCTACTGTAGTTTACGTTCGGGTAGTTTATTAGTAGATTGAAAATAAACCTGTTAGATATATTCTAAAGATAATAATGATATGATGCACTCATAGCATTTAATCAAAACATTAATTAAGTCCGTTTTTTTAGCCTATGTAATACATCGGTGGTCATTTTTTATTGAATATCTTCAAGGCATGGAATAAAACCCCTTATCCACTTGAGATAAAGTGAATAATTGTACGAAGACGGCAAAATAAAGGTTTAATTTTATAAATTGTCCTTATAACCTATGATTCAGTATTTAGCGAGAAGAAATAATCATTTGCAATATAACAAGAAGATTAATACAATATAATGTGGACATTCGTATGCGGGTGCCATCGGAAATTGGACATTTTTTTATATCATGAGAAGCATAGCATTGCAAAATAAGAGGAAAACTCGTGTGCCATGACTCTGCTGTCATTACCCAATGATTGCATTCCATTACAGTTTAGGAGAAAAGACTTTAATTTGATTTTGTTCGAAATTTTGTTTTTGTTTCTGCCAACTATATTCCACAACATGTCAGGCCTCTACGTCGGAGTCGGGGGGGAGGGACATCTGGCCATGATAATAATAGTTAAATTAGCTGTTACAAACACTTTCATATCGGGATGCATCTTAGCCTCTTTGGATCCCAGGCCTTGTCGCCACACGAACACTCACAGCAATCCGCTGGGGCTGCATAAGACTTCCCTTCGCTTTCACAGCACAAGTTCAGGTCCGGAAAAAAACCAAAACATGATGGGGACATTTTCATGGCAGCTTAGCGGCATTTGGTGCTACTCAGCTAAAATAACAATAAAAGTGGAGAGACCATTTAGGTACACCGGAGACTAGGAAAAAGCGACAGCATTGCCATTACTGTAAGGTATTATTTTAAGAGAATTGCCTCCCCGGTCGTTCCGACACAATTCCGCTACAGTGCCGCGTGGCTTTACTTCCTTGACTTGACACTACTTTCTAGGTATATTCAAACCGCTTTTGATAATATTGAAAGATTTTATGAGTTCGTTAGAAAAAGATTCCACCATCTTGGCCTTCACTTTCTATATAGACTCCGATTTCTCGCTTACCCCCTTTTGCCATAAAAAAAGTTCAAAAATTGTCCAAATTATTCTATCTTTTCTAAAAGTGGACGAAAAAGCCTGATAATGATGATGATGGTACGGGAAAAACTTTAAGTGGCAGTGCCGTGTTGTATTGCAGCAGAAATGGTCTAGAACGACTATATTAACTTCCGTGGCCTGATTCCGAAGCGAGGCTCTTCCCACAACCAAAGGTCAATAAACCCACACAATATATGCAATATTTCGATGGGTTATTTTTTAATAAATTTCAGTAAGAGTTTCTTGAAATACGAGCACCTTAAAAGTGTACCACCCAAAACGATACATCTTCAGGCCTTCGAAGTAGGCGGGGTCGAGGAGATTAACGATTATTTGCTTTAAGCCTTCCCCGGGTACGCACGTTAAATAAATTATATATTGTGTGAAAACAACGATTTCATCTCAGGCTCATAAGTTATGTGGCATTGTAGCGAAATCAGGCTGACGCGAGAGGTATGTTTTGTTTATTCCAGACACAATGCGTATATGCAGCAAGGAAGTGCTACTATGTGATGAGTAAAACTGAGCTTAACTAACTAATACTAGAGACCAACAAAAAACTAATCTAAAAATCACTGCGAAAGCTTTCGTTCACAGTCGCGGTATCCCGGAGCTATCAGCCATAGGACACACCCTTACCGGCCGGAACGTAGCCTTTTTTTTGTTGATGCGGGAGAATCCATTTACGGATGACATCTAGAGCCCAGATGGCCCCTAGACCGTATGTCGGGCTCCGACTAAACAGGGGTAGGCACACTTTCTATAGTCCGGCAGGCAACAGTACCCCTCAGCGTAAAAGCAGCACCCCCGACATCGTGTCTGCGGGCCGCTAGTGTCTGGTTGGGTGCCCATCCCGACCAGACACGAGCACGGGGGCTCTAGACTGGTGTCATGTACCGTTTGTGTTACAGGACAACGGAAGTATATTTTCTATTTTTCGTTCATTTAAATTTTATAAGAAACCGATACATACATACATCAAACACATATAGATAGATACTTATATTCAAATTCTCGACACTTTAAAGAATAAACATTAATTGATGTCTTATATATAAACATATATATTTATATTGTTTTTTGCTTTATAGACAGTTTCGTTTCGTATAACTAAAGAAGATATTCTTCGGTGGTGTGTATTTTTTATACGGGGAAATTCTGCTATGAACTTGATTTGTGAAACACAGTGAAAAGGGTTTTCCGACGTCTTTTTATAAGGGTTCTATGATTATTGGCTGTGAAATTTTCATCTGCTCATGCTGGATCAGAACCCAACTGAAACGATTCTAACCGCTGCTCGTAAGGTTAAAGACATCTTGATAAAATTATAATGAGACTATCTCATAAGTGACACCTTAATAAAAAGTAGTGTTGCTCAAGACACATGATAAAGAGAATCATTTGGTAAATGCTCGATATATGGTCATTTTATGAACTTAAAACCCGGTAATTTACTGTTGTGTTGTGTCATTAGATGTGGCCCAAAGCACAGACGGGGCGCGAACGAAACATATGTGGATAAATTAAATAGTAAGAGGTGAATTGTAGCCCAACGGGCGGGCACGGCCGGGTACCTATCGCTCAGACGATGCTACCGCGAAGTAATGCAAATATATATTGGAAGGTTGTCTATCACTATCGATTATGCGGGAGGGAGATAGACGGCTGTAGTCAACCATAAAAACGTATTTTTCATTGGCCTCTCATTAGGAGCACCATCACATTCATCAGTATGAACATTGGGTCATTTAAGTGTATATGTATTAACATACATACTTTAACAAGTGTAAATGTATTAACATACATACTTTAACAAGTGTATATGTATTAACACACATACTTTAACAAGTGTAAATGTATTATAAAATTTAATTTGTAAAATGATCAGTCAATATTTGCACGTTTGTCCGATTCGTAGCGTTCGTGTGGTTTACATGACAGATGGTCCATTAATACAGTGCTGTGAAGTAGGGCAATGCACCCAACCCCTCACCATGCCACCTGCCTACGTACAAGCGCCTCACACCGCTGACGGCTGTGACCTGTAGCACGCACGGTCCGGCAGTAGTGTGCGTGGGCCCGGCTCATTATAATACAGATCTATTGTGCGGCTTACGATATGTAAACATCGTTGTTACGGTAGTATGAATGAGACGAATTCAGATAGATGCTAGGTAAGGAGAACAGTTTTGTATTATATAGATGTTTCTCGAATATTCTTATGTATTCTTTGTTCATGATGAACATACCTTATTAAAACGACAAATGAATGTTCCCTCGCCGATTATACAGGTAATGCTACACACAAAAAGAATTTGGAGACAAACAGCAAAAGATGCTGCCAGCAAGAATACATCGGACAATCCATGACCACTCCGTTAGGATTGTAAGACCTAGATGAATTCTTGTTCAATGGTACAAAATTCTTATCATTATTTGAATGTTTGTGGGTATCGATAGTCACCATAAGGCTCCGACAGCCCTTTCTAATGACTTTTGAGTGTACTTCGACCATGGTGTGAGTCCACCAGTGGCCATGGTAGCTGTAAAGCTTCCGAAACGTAGCTTTAGTTAAATAATGAAACGAACCTCGATAAAACCCGTAAAAGTAGTTTTATTGTAATGAGTAACATTACACACAATATTAGTTCTTTCCGACCCGCTAACTCCCTCGCTTGCTACAGCCTTGGGCAGACAGTAAGACATTTCGAGGGATGTTTATTGACATGCAATAGTGTAGTCTCTGACCTCAGATCTGTCATGCCGAAGTCTGTAAACCTTCATTAACACAGGATGTAATTTTTTTGACTACTGTAGCTACTCTTCCAAAATGCCTTGAATTCACGCTTGTCCCCAAGCAATAATATAGTTTATTTTGTTATTGCTTGGGGATTGTTTATTAGATGTGTTAGGGAGGTCCTCACTAAGCTGTACCAATGAGAGGTGCGTGACAGAAGACCAGCCGCTGACCTGACCCCGGCTGCTCAGACCACCGCCGATAGACAATAGCCGCGGAGATAGTTTGCGCATCGCAATGGCAGTAACATTAAATCTGGACGATACACAACTGTGTATCATGACTAAAATAATTCACGCTTATCTGTGAGTGTCCTGGCATACGCCAGTAGTTCCAAGACATCTCCGTAGGTTCAGACAAAAAAGAATATAAAGACGAAAAACTGGTAACTTTTATAAAATGTTTCAAATGCAATGGCGTAGCAGCATTACACGCCAGTACTTTGTGGTCAAAATGTACTTTCCCTCTCCTGGTAGCCAGCGTTCAACACCCTTACAAAAAACTAACTAAAATACCTCTTAGATTTAGCTTTGCAGCGTGTAAACAAATAACTTTTAGATGTAGTGTTGCTATGAGCATAAAATTCCATCACGCTTCATCACAATTGCTGATTGTAAATTGTCTGGACAGTTGTTCCGACACCGCCGCCATTTTGGTCTCATTATTCTTATCGGCGCGATTATTCTTTTAAAATTTCTCCAGCTCAAGATCTTATGATATAATGCGTTGATATGATAACCATTTAATCCCCCGCGCTGTCAGCTTGAGAAATTAACGGAAAATATTCACAAATATTCACCAGAAGTAATTAAGTGTCAGTCGCCACTGTAGCATCAATCGAAATCAACTTACCTTTGCAAACGATTTGTAGTGTAGGGGGTGATCGCATTTTTTGCTTTGTAAGCCCTATTGTATGTCTTATAGGATCAACTATACTAACGTCTAGATTCAAATAATACATTTCTTTTCTTTAGTTAGAAAATATATCTAAAAATACAGAAAGTATGCGTAAAATACAGCCGGTACAGGTGATTGGACGCGAGATTATTGTGCACAACCTAGAACTAAAAATACGAATTAAATACTTGAATTCGTATTTTGAAAAGTGTCATATAATTTTTTAATTATTTATTCTGTTTATTACATATTTACGTATATAGATTATGTAAAGTATCCTCTATATTTATGTTACCATTAACATTAAAGTAGTTTATAGATGGTAGTAATGTCCAATGTTTGTCCCAACTTACCGACTACCGTAGTACATGAACGTTAGTCAATATAAATGTATTTGTGTGTTGAAATAAAGTACAGTTGCTCTAAAGTTAGACTCTGTGATGATGGCACGAGAGATTCAATGATACTGTACCTAATAGCTACGTTCTTTATAATAAAAAAAGTGATTCGAGCGATCATATTTATTAATGACATGTAACCTGAACTTATTTCATCAAACGGTAACCTGAACTTAATTCATCAATGTTATTTATTGTATAAAAAACCGTTTGCCTGTATATCTGAAAACTGTTCTCTAACTGATCTGTGTAAATGTCACCCATCACCCATCACGCATCAGTGAAAGAGACTCTCGATCGTAAGCTTCGTCCATTCGGAACATTATCTACTATGAGTTGCAACGTTACTGTAACACCATACTTTTTTGTGTATGCGGCTAGCGTTTATCGATTTACAATACGTTATCAGGTCAACGAATGAAAGATTCCTCGCATAATGATGTACACTTACAAATAAAACTAGTTTATTCGATCAGCTCTTAGCCTATATTCGTGTTCCTCGCTTATATTTCAAAGTGGTGGATCCGCCCAAAATTTAGATTGGATACATCAGTCAATTAATCACCAATAATATTGCGACCTTATTCCTACGGCATACGGTCCACTTTTAACCACCAAACACCCAAAGTCCGTTTTGATTACCAAGCAAAATTAAACAAACTAAAACCCCGAGATATGCTTCACCCTTATCTCTCCCGTCCAAATGAATTAAGCTGGTATAACAAAAAATATCGCCTTCCCTGTCGTTTGGCATGTAACAGAAAGAGACGGGATGCATCCTGTTAGCGATACTTTAAAATGCGACTCTTAAATCTTGAATTAGTAAATATTGTTAAAAAAGATTAACGGGGCAGGCATCGACTTTAGTGGCTACGTTGCCCCCTTTTTGTACTGGGAGGAAATAACGTTGGCACTTGGCATGCTTTATGGCGACCGACTCAGTATGACTTTACTTTGGGTGCAAATTGGGTGAATTTTGTAACCAACATGTGTTAACATGTGGTGCAACCAACATGTGGGTACATAAAAAATTTGTGGACATTCGTAGGATTACTGTGTTGTATGGACAGGCTAAGCAGTCGGTCTGTTCGTTTGCTCATCAATATATCTCTCTCTGAGTGTATGACTGTCCTTTTTCTTTGAACGCGTAGCAGGATTAAGCAGAAATTCATCACGAATAATAAGTACACGTTTTCTATACAACTGCATGAAAACTAAAACCTATGTGGAACTAGAATTATGAAATTTGGCAAGAAGTAAGAACTCACAGTAAAAGGAAAGAAATAAAACTGAAAACTGATAGATAACGATTATATCACGGGAAAATAGCAAATTTATATTATAATTCTTTTAGATAATTGTAAGTAAATAAAATTTGTAAATAAGAAAAATTTGCAAGGCTCATACCTCGTGTTGGTACGGAACCCTTGCTGCATTTTAGCGGAATTGAGCCGGCACGATCGGCGAGGTAACGCTCGCTGACATGACACCGCCGTAAAGTGGCATGCATGCTCTCTAGCTTCGTGCAGTTTGTGAGTAGCCGGTGGCCTACTGGTAGGGAGGAGGAAAAGAGGAGAACGCATTTACATGACAACAATGATGCGAATGTCTATGGGCGTTGTTAGTCGTCTAAAGGCTCCGTTTGCTCGTTGCGACAAACGAGCCATGGGCGGTTTTTTATTATAAGGGCCAAATAGGCAATCGAAGCCGCGGGTTGTATACAGACGTCCATAGACAACACATAACTGTAATGAAGAGGTGTTGCCCTTCCGTCCTTTCATCCAATGGGCCACTGGAAACTCACAAAGCACAGGAACCGCGACCAACATTGCTGTCACTTTGCAGTGGTGTCATGTGATCAAGGAGTACCTGCCCCCTCGGTCGTGCCCGCCTAATTCGGTTACAATGCAGCATGGCACTACCTCTTCATAGTTCAGAATAATTAATTATATACACTTATTTATTTACCTAATTGTATGTTTTATATTGCAAAATAAAAATACTACTAAATCCACTAGTGACATGCTACCTACTAGATACTAGAAAATATAAAACGTTACCATGCCCATAAGTGAACAACAATTGGGAAATGAAAACATAGAAACATATTTAGCAAGAAAGGCAGCATTAAAACCAGTTGCTTGTGTCAGTACGATAAAGCCACTTAAAATATGTTATCAGAAGAACGAAGGCGCGAAAAGAACAGATAAAAACCAGCTAATGAATAAAATTTAGTGTTATGTTGAAAATAATTAACACGTCTTATCTTGAGAGAGGTTCAATTAAAGTAATCATCGGATTATTTTTACTTTTTTAATTTTTTCTGCATTACGTACGAATTGCCAGTGGCGTGATAGAGTTGCCGATATTCATCTCAGTTAGAATTAGAGAAATGGCGTTTCCACACATTAGGATCCTTACATAGGCAAGGCAGGTGCTTGGTCTCCTTCACATGCATCACTCTCTTCAGACAGACACGCCGGTGGCTACGAAGAATCCTGATACCACCTTCAGACTGTGTCCCATCAATCTGATCATCTGTCCACATTCGCATTGTATATCTGTCTTGCTAGCCCTTCACCTGCCATTCCTTTTGCATGAGCGAACCAACGAATCTTGCTCTTTCCCATTTTTATATCGGCACTTTCTTTCATACTTATGCACTCTCTCACTAGGCCTATGTCCAGCAATGGACTCTAAGTGCTGATGATAATAAAAACCAGTAATAAAGACACGAGGCCTTGTCAGAACTACTGAAGGAGACGACCATCTTCGAGTAAATAGACAATATGAAACACGAATAGGTACTAACATTCCTCAAATCAAAAAATCAGGAGATATGAAAAACAGTCATACATCAATGTCCTGGCACGTAATGTATATGTTAATAACAACATTTCCGTCCGTTTGCGCAGCTGTAGCGCAATCAGCAATGTTGCCTCTGTAAACACGCGGAGACAAATGAAAAACCAATGGTTATGAGCCCACCTCAACTGGAATTGATTTGAGCTCGTGATTTTTTAATTTGCCAAAAAAAAAATCCACTCCGAACGCCATGTGACGAAAAGGATTTCATTTCCGTCATTTTATTCCAATTTAATAAAATTCGGATAAAATTTGATGGTGGGCGAAAAAATATTTTAGACATACGTTTTTAATCGACAGCCGTTGGTAAATTTTACAGCATCGCCAATTGATTTGAACGGCACATTGTAAACTAAGAACTGAAGATACATAAATTGGTTCTAGAAACGGCCAAAAGTGGTCCTCTGAAGAACATATCGCATGTACATAATCATTTTGCGCATGTTTGTAGGCCTCCAGCAGGCTCTGACTACTCGGTTTCACACGTACCGTAAATAAATGTGTTCAGCGAATTGGTCTTGCTGAAAACTTCCTCGAATCGTCGCATAGAATCGCGGAGAAAGGCTATCGCTATCAGCTACAACCGAACTCAATCCACAGTCTCAGTTTTAGTTTTGCTGAGTTCTATATCTTATTTGGACTGGATCTCTTTTACGTTAGATTGAGTATTTACATATTCAGAGCAAGGTCTACAGTTGAAATGATATGAATATTTTATATAAGCCTGACACTTTTGTTTTCGGGGTCAACTCGTAGACTTTTAGTTTTGCGACAGTATTTTGCAACAATTTTCCCGCAGTACACAGCAACAGATACACACAAAGTTCTTGTTACAATATTACACATACTTTAGAGCGACGGTTAAGAGACTGGAAAGACGCCGGTCAAGAGCGAGTCGAACTCGTGTATGAAGGGTTCCGTAGCAGCAAATACATTTTCATCCAAATTATCTCATATCTCTTAAACTACCAGATTGTTTATGTTCAAACCAATATAAATTTGAAGTTTTTATTATATTTATCACAATTTTATTATATTTATCACGATTTTATTATATTTATCATAATTTTATTATATTTATCACAATTTTATTATACTTATCACAATGGAGCCTTCTCCTCACTTTATACCAAACATCTTTTGCTCCCAGAATGAGCTACCGACGACGAATTATAAGCCATATGGCAATAAATAGCTAAAAATGCTATTAGTGGTCTGGATTTAATTATATGCACCTGTGTTTGAGTAATTATTATCACATTTCTAACTTTCAATCGCCATCACGTCCCACGAGGACAGTTTTTACAAACGCTAAAAAACATGTGAATTTCTTTTTAAACATTGGCTAGAAATTAAGTTTAAAGTTTTTAACATAAATAGAACAAGTTTCCATACCTTTCGTGCGATCGCTATTACACCATCGTGGATATAAAATTTAGAAAAAATCATCTACATGGTTATGTTATACACACATACATAGACAGAGGTAGTGCCATGCTGCATAGGAGGATGTAGTGCCATGCATAGTGCATGACACTACATCCTCCTATGCAACGGAATTAAGCCGGCACGACCGGGGAGGTCTCCTCCTCTCGGTCACGTAATACCGCCGTAAAGTGACATCTTCAGTGTCGCGTTTCCGTGGCCGTTTTCAGCGGCCTATGGGAGGGGGGGGGGGGGGGGGG
>JAFELO010000899.1:835021-869023 GCA_017140195.1 Eumaeus atala
GGGGGCTCTCACTTGTATCTGTGTCATGAAACGCAATGCATTAAGATGTTCACTCAAAACATGACACATAGCATTCGATCACAGTGTCACCTAGGTCTGATGTTTACGTGTGTATATCTACAATAAAAAAAAACCCCTTAAATCTCCATAATAAAATATATCTCTGTTGTCTAGTAACTGTAACACAAGTCCTCACGTTATTAGTGCACAGATATTAATATTATTTATGGATGTATGAGTAAATACCCCACCTACACAATTGAGCTTTACTCGTCACCTGGGAGGTCTGGTATCCAAGTGAATCAATGCCCACGTCGAATGTAACATTACCGAACTGCTGACACTGTAAAATAATTTAATGAACCGCTATGTTATCCGCTAAAAACCATTTAATTTAACAATCAGCTTATAATTTGCCACATACACGAATAAATTTCCTCCTAAGATCACCGACCTGAGGTCTTGTGCCATTAATTATAATTAAATTCGATAAGGTCAAAAATGAGAGACCCACAATAGTAGATGAGTACGACTGAGTGCGAGTGAGTGCGCATGAGTTACAGCCCCGCTGTCTCATATGTTACACGTTCGCTAAACGCTGCAACCTTAATAAGTTTCCACATGAAATATCTTTTAAAACAAGAACATACGTTCCGGACGTGGTCCAAGACACAAAGGCTTAGTAGTCCCTACTTTTTAACCCACTCTACTACTGGTGTTATCCTGAACTTTTACGCTGAGGCTTCCAAGTCCTTTAACTCGCGTACATTGTTTCTAGACAGCTTTATCTATACTAATAACATAGAGCTGAATAGTTTATTTGTTTCAATGCTCTAATATCAGGAACTACTGACCTGGATTGAAAAAAATATTATGCAGAATAGTCCATTTATCGAGGAAGGCTATTGATATCCGATGAAATATAGCGGCATATATACAGCAGTACTGGTTCCTCCGAAACAAAAAATGTCTATACCATGATACTAAGACTAAATAGGACCGGAGTAACTCGGATGAAACCGCGGGGTGGTGCTAGTATTGAATATATTTCTATTATTATTGCTGGCCTGTAGTCTAGTACTACTCTCTCATACACGGCTGCTTCTGCACGCTACTATATCACACATGGTTACTTGGCTTAACTTTAACTTCTATACTTAGTCTGGCCACAAGTACTGTTGCAATTAAAAGTAAAAAAATATTACATTGGAATTTTGAATCTGTCATTTTTATACGATTGTTCATTGTGTTTTCTCATTTTGGCGCCAATACATTGTACAATATTTTGCCATATTAAAATGGAGTGGTGATAAAGTTCTTTTTAAGAGAATCGCTGTTATTGCATTACACAAAGTAGGTATGGAGCCAAATGCAATTTTTTAAAACTCTCCATACACTCGGTACTAGTCAAATTCATCAGAGCTGAAGACTGGCCGTCGTGTCTAATCCCGATCTTAATCCGCTAGATCGAGATTTATGATCCCTTTCAAAGAGTGCAGCTTGCCTAAACGCCACGATAATTTGGAGTCCCTAAAACAATCCATACGGTGAAGAATTTTCCATGGATAGACCGCGTGCTTCTATTGATAACTGGCCTCAACGTTTAAAGGATTGTATTGTAACCAATGGAGACAACGTCGAATAAGCTCTTTATATGTTTAATTGTTTTATGTTTGTGTATTGAACTAACACACTGTAAAAGTAATGAATATTAATTGTAATTAAAGAAATATTTTTTCTTTACTACAATATTTATGGTAAGACTAGATGTATAAAAATGACTATTTGTCTTTATGACATCGATGAACTGAAAAAGCACTGTATCAATTATGAGACCAGTTATATGTATGTGTATTTTTCAACGGAGAAGTTTAAAATTAATTTTCTTCAATTTATTTTCGTTGTCGATGTAGTAACGCGCGCCAGGTACTGTTATAATTGGGTATGTCCTAGGAATTTAGGGTCAATTCATACTAGCGCAGAGTCGAAGCGCATCGAAGCGTCAATCCGAAACTTAATATAGCAAATTCACCCTTATTTCCACAATGTAATGCACATATTTCTTCCAAGAAAAAAAAAGACGCGCGAATTCACGCGCATTGGAGGTAATTCGCGCGCCTGCGAGCGAGTAACTCTGATTGGTGCGCGCGCATTCGCGTGAAGCCAAGCGGCTATTAGGCAAACTACGCGCCGTCTGGTCGTCGTCGATCGGAATCGGACAGAAACTGTCTTTTGTCGAAGTGAATCACAATGGAAAACGACGAGAAATTAATTTATTTGGTCCAAAAATTCAACTGGCAACTGGTGTCCATCACTAATGCCACGAAAAAGCGCGCATTCTCGCGCTAATTCACGCGAATACACTCGCATTCGTACGACTTCGCTTTGATTGTGAGGAATTTGACGCTTCGATGCGCTTCGACTCTGCGCTAGTATGAATTGACCCTTAGATGACGACTTTTCTCATAGTATAGGTGAGGGGCAAACAAATAATAATTGGAGATAACCACTACCGATGCTCATGGAGATCCGTATTACTGTTGTCATGCGAATGCGTTACCCTTCTTTCCTCGTCCCATCCATTGGGCCACTCAAACTGGTGGCTCTCACAAACTTCAAGAAACGCATAGCTGTAGCTGTGAGCGAGAGGTACCTCCTCGGTTGCGCCGGCTACATCCGGCTGCATTTTTTATTTATTTTTTACGTATCACAAATACTACAGATATAGCATAGGCATCCTAATACTTTAAGTTTTGGTCTTTTCTCCAAGAAATCTCCGCTCTAATTAAGTAAGGAATCCGGAATCACTTCGTATTCCCCCTTATCTTACTTAATTAAAACCGTAATGGTATATGGTTCTATCGCGTCCCTTAGACTCCCTGCGATGATTTAATTATAACGTAGACCGTGGAGACATAGGAGAAGCAGTTACAGGACAGTGTGGAGGACTAAGTTCGATTAAAGAAAGCAATTACAGGCGATACGAGAGTGAAAGTTTGAAGCTAAATAAATTTTCACATACACCTAAAGGCACATATTGATCAGCGCCATTAGAAACTGAACTGATAATTCATGTGTAATCAATGTTATAAAAAACAGTTACATACAATAATAGATGGCGCTACACGCAGCGTCGATAATAGTGTCGCCGGTCGCGAGTTCAAAAGTTACAGATTAAAAAATGACCAAAACGCGTAATGTTCTCACTTAAAAATAGAGTAGTGCTTCATAGGTGCTTCACTCCGCCACCACCACTCCCATCGCTTGGACCACACGCAAACGATCTCGCGATAAAAAACGCAAGCCCGATTCGTTTAGCAATGAATTATCTTAAGCCGATGTGCTTGGAAAATATGACCTTGCATATATTATGAGTGCGACGACATCTCACCGCCGGGTTATTAATAAATATATATACTCAATAAAGATCATGATTATTAAGGAGTCTTAGCCCTTGGTGGTCACTTGGTGACTGCGGATGTTGGTACCCATAATACCCACTTATACTTTTGTTGGCTGTGACTTACATAGAGCTAGTGTTAACAAAACCACTGGTTATACTGGGCGAAGGCACTATTTTGCGAAACCTTTTTGCAGTGATGTTCTCTTGCGAGGCCAAATGTGTTGGAGTGAAGCGGATGTCAATCCCAATAGCTCTGGGCATAACGTCATCGATGAGTCTAGTGGATGGTCCCTCCCTCACGGGTTCCATCTACTTAAGTCCTGAGCGGACAAGTCACTTAGACAACGTCCTGAGCGGACAAGTCACTTAGACAACGTATCGATCTGTTAAGTGCATGAAGTACGAAACGTAGTGGTTGCGAAGGTAGTTGAGAGTTGAGTGAGACTTCGTTAGAATAGTTTTCATTTATGACTCGATGAAACGAAAGGGCGTCATTAAAAAGCGCAGTAATATGAATGTGTGTACGCTACTCTCACGCAACAAGTACTGACCAAATTTTTAATTAAATATTTTTAATATTAAATTAATTAATGAACATTAAATTTAATTTTAATAAATAATTATTAATTATTATATATATTATTAAGATTTATTGCATTTTTGCGAATTATTGCAGGTGAAACCGCGGAGGACGGTTTATGATTAAAATTTACATTCTCTTTTAGGTTTCTTTGTTTACGTTTAGGTCGTATAGGACCTATTTTTACCTACAAGTTTCTTTGGATTTAATTTCCAAACTCAGTAGAGCCTAATAGCGTGAACAAGAGACAAGCTATATAAGGTTATATACCTCTATACTAGCTGCATCTACTGACGTCGCTCACAGGAGAATGACTTATTTCCTCCTATTCTTCTTTCTTATGGATTCTATACCAACCAAAAAAATCACAAACATTCAAACCAATTTACGTTCGAAGGTTTTATGGAATTCTATTATTTTTTTACAATTTTCCCCTTGGCACTGGACTCGCATAGTATTAGTATAATGAAAATAAAGTTAGAAACCTCCATACCATTTAGAAGGACCTATTTAATCCCACATGTCTCCCGTCAGAAGGAAATTCATCTCTCATCTACATTTATGAAGTGCATGCTACCTTTGATAATTTTATTTGTCTATATCATACGTTTCTTTGTAGCAGTTCAAAAATATTTTTAGAACCACTACAAAAAAAAATATGATTTAGAAAACAAAGCTATTGGTGGTAGCAAGCACTTCACAAATATAAAAAATTTAATACTTAGAAAAATAGAATCTACATTCCAAATTCTCTCAATATTCGAGTAAAACATCTGTGACGGACAGACATGAAGAAACTACAAGGGTTCCATTTTTTCCCATTTGGCTACGGAACGCTAAACGTTCTCTGCGCCACATATACTCATACGAGTTTTATAGGCCGCGCATGAATGCTAATTATTGACAAAACTCTATAAAAATGTCCGACACAACTACCCACGCTGTTTGTATAATTACCCGTCTTGCTTATCCTGTTCCAGACCAGGACGTCTACTGCGGAAAGGTACTGGTTGCCGAGTGGTTTATATTGAAATATTACATCGACCACCTGCGGGATCCGCGGTCGTTGAGTATTTTAATATTACTTGTGCGTTATAGGTACTCGATTTCAAAATATACCTTATATTTAGTACTATAATGTCGTCCGAATTCCGACAGCACCAGTCATCTTTATTGAGAAGAGCCATCTGTCACTTATTGTGCACAAGTGATTGCGCAGACACGAGTGCACTCTCTATTCAATCATTCTCCGGGCACGGATACCGCCAGCTTCCTGGCTCCTGACTGTCTTATTATCAATTTTTGCTTGATCCGACCCACGGTCCCGGAAAAAATTACTTTCAGACAGGTAATAGCCAGGTCACTTATAAAGTGTAATGTAGTTTTTTGCTACATTTCTCCTAGCGTAATGCTTGTAACTGGAACTTGTGAAATCGAAATTTGTAGCTTATTTAAGATGGCTAATAGCCTAACCGTAAACCTAAAATAATATTTAATTATATCTAATGAAATCGGCTTTTAATATTACATTAACAAAGTTATTAAAGTGTTAATTACTCGGTCAAGGATACATCAGGGATATGATTTTTTTGTCGGTAGTAGCAATCTCTTCACGACCTGAGCCCGACAAACTTTCAGAGGCCTTACATACTGTTACACAGTTACAACAACTGACCGATAAAATAACTCACTCACACACCGCTTACATACTGCTACACAGTTACAACAACTGACTGACAAAACAACTCACTCACGCACCGCTTACGAACCGAGTCCACAAGATATTGGTTTTGCTGAAATCATTCAAGGTAGCTGCTGTCTCCCTAAACTAGATGACACAAAGTCTTCGCCTGCCTGATGAACTGTTGAGGCAAATACAATAGCATCGCCAACTGTTGTAGGTACTCACGATAAAAAAATATACACCAGGAGACTATCTTACAGGCAGCAAAATATAAGAACCCCAACCTGAAGCAGATGGAATACCTGGTGGCCGATACTCTCGTAGAAGTAAAGTTAAACAGATGACATTACTAAGTCAACGTTCTTCTATGCTTCTGTCTTCCCTTGCACCTATGCGTACTAACACGTAACCCAAGTCTGCTAAAAGCTGAATACGGGAGACTATTTACAAAATACAAGCAGTATTCATATCAATTTATAGAAGATACGTAATATTTTATGCACATTAGAAAAAACCTCTTTGTTTTAGAGCCTACCTTCACTCCAAGAGGCTCAAAACCTCCTCAATACCTATCCCTGTTTACCCTGCTTCTCTGCCATAGAAAATCTCGAAATGCCTATCTAATAACATAATACAGTAATTGATGCCACTTTGTATTACTCGTGATCAGTCCATTGGTGGTGAGTGCATAACCACAAGTTAGGCACGAAGTATATCTTTATTCTTCGACCTGAACTTATGCTGTGAAAGTATGGGGAAAGACCAATACAGTGTCATCGGATTGCTGGGAGCGCTCTTGTGATAGGAATAGTTTTGAGGTCGAAAGATGGTCATCGGAAGGGAATCATCCCTACGTTCCCGCAGATGACAGAGTTGCATCCCGATATGAGAATATTTATAATGGAATTTGTAATCATGACTAGAGAGACAACGGGATTCTTCATCCCTCGACTCTGACGTCAAGGTCAGCTCGCACATGGTAGCTAAAATGTCCAGTGAATGTCGATGTATCAACTGTATACATATAAAATTCTATTACTTTTCACGGTAGAAATCTAACAGAATTTTACAAAATCCTCTTAAACCTTATCAGAACATTATTATACCATTTGTTAACGATGCTGATGATGATTCATAAATAACCTTAAAGGTTATTGGAAAGCGCGTGTCACCGGCATATAATATCATTATTATGACTATGTTTATAACCATAACGGTGAAGCTCTAACGAAAAATGCTTCGTGTTATGTGAAATAACTATAACCTACAGTTAAGACGAATATTACAAATGACAACTTCCAAATTCAAAAATTGACATCAGAAACAGTCTTAAAAATTGAATTTAGAAACGGTCCACAGATAATATCCAAACACTAAAAATATACAAACAACAAAGCCATCGATAATAATACTGTTGGCATTTGTACAAATATATTTAAATTCAGTGGACCACCTAATTTGAATTTTACATACAGTAACAAGAATGTTCTTTTCGATATTATTAAGCTAATAGGCAATGACAGCCTTAAAACTGCTTAATACGGTGCCCGCCGAAGGAATCTGAACTTGCCCGGGGCGGCACACAGACGCAATATGCACACACATTGTTATAGCACAATCAAGCAAGTCACAGTGCAGTTGGAAAACGGAGTGACAGAGAGAGACATAGCCGCGAGAAAAGGTGCATCATGGAAGGTGTAAAAGATGAAACACGAAAGTGACGCGTGTTTTAGTGATGGGCCTTGTGACAAATTAATTTGCTTCATCGATTTAAGCTGAAAATAAAGTATTAGTATTATGACTAATATATACTTAAATTATTCGACGTTCATTGAATGAGATGAAAAGGTAGATGATGATGAAATATGGCTTCATTTTATACTTTTCAACGTAGTAAAATTGATATAATTTTAACAACAAACAACATCAGTTAATCACGAGTTACAGCTATCCTATACGTAAAAAATCAACTTATATTTTAATTGATTAGAGTAGGTACATACTGAATATCGTTTAATATTTAAATTTGTTCAATTAATTTAAAATAAGGGATGGACATTTAATATGACAAAGCCGCGACATTAAGAGATAATTAATTCTTCGGTTCTAATGTCATCATCATCGAGCTTTTTATGACCATCGACGTATTACACTCACAGCCTCGCCAGCCTTTTGATGACTATAAACGTTCATAATCTATGTAGATTTATTTATTATGTTTATTTGCTATATAAATGTGTTGCTCTCCTTGCCTATTGACTCACCAAATGGTCAAACGAAATCTTGCCCACCGCTCAAAAAGCAACAGCAAAACGGTTTCATATGAGCAGCAGGTACATTTTCCGTAATTCCGCCCCAATTCAGCGGCACAGCTTGCCGAAAACACAACATAATATAGATGTTTTAGTAACATGATATGTTAATATTTTGTATTACAACATCCGTTTCTGCGAATTAGTAGATATCAATCAACGAAACCACTAAATGTAACACAGTAATCAGACACATATATTACAATTTATTTCTCTGTCAATATTTATATTACTAATATATATGTTCACAAGTTGATGCACCTTTCTGAAATGAAGTAAATTGCTATTTATTTAACTTTTAATACATCGATAAAATTTTCTTTGGGCATCACTAGCGCAAAGGTCACGGCCCAAACGCCGGCTCGAGAACGGGTTCCGCGCGGATACATCGACGACTAAATAATAATATTCGAAGCCGGCGAGAAAAATAAAGTGTCGGTACAATGGAAATAAAAGCGAACTCACACTTCACTCAAAGGCCTTTTTAAACATCGTGGTTGGACTTGAAAAGAGTGATTCGTTCACCATTGAATCGAATTGAAAAAAGTAAAGTTTTAAAAACAGAACGCGTTCCATGATTTTGAAATGAGAACGATATTAAAATGGTGGTTAAGGTATTTTATGACTAATAGCGGAGTTTTTTGAGTCACACTCTTTTATAAATGATATTATCGTGTGTTTCTATAAGTATTCCATCACATGTACACAAAAGAGGGCCCGCTTAACTTCAGAGAATGGTTGTTCAAATATATCACCGTCACAAATCCTTAGTGATGAACGCTTTGTAATAGACATGTCACATGTCCTGTGCAACAAGATTGAAACCAAAACCGAAGCTAAACTACTTACACCAAGCCTATGTAGAAAAGCGTAAGAATAACTAAAGCATATCAATAATAACAGTCTAGCAAAATTGTATAATGGCGGAATCATTGGACTATTGTAACTGTAAGTATGTGTCATATTTACATTAGTTGTAACGCATGTAGCTCCATCTGTAAACCGCCCGTACGACGTACGATGGTTTATGAGACACGGTTGCCTTCTATATTATGGTTATTCTGTTAGTTTTAAAAATATAAGTTTTTCTTTTCCACGGCTACAATTCGCCAGCGAACCAATTTGTGTGGCAAATTGTAAAAACCAAGTACCATACTGTGGAGCATAGTGTGAATAAGAAAAATGGCATTCTAGGTGCAATAAAATCTTACAAATTCGAATTACACCTGTATAGGGTGAAACTAAGACCTCACAAGCAAACGATTGAAATCCTTGGAACCAGACGAGACCGAATTGGACCAGGGCCAACTTAAATATCGGTTTCGATCTTGTTGCGTAGCCGCATCACTTATAGCTACAAGCTATACTTATCCGTACAAATTAAATTTCTTCTTCAACCTCTATTGAGATGTGCTACTTGTACTATTTGTAATTCTGTGACCCTACTATGTTATATTGGTTATTAATTATATTAAAATAACTGTGCGCTACGGTTTTAACCATATAAAGTAACACAAGTTCAACCAAGGAAGCATTTTCTTTTTTCGTGGAATAATGTAAATTTGTTCTATAAGTTTTGCGGTGTTGAATAACAAACATACATTTGTTTTAAATATTAGTATAATTCCATATATATAAATATACATTTATAGTAAATACCTTATAGGCATAAATGAGATGATCACTTCACGTCTGTGTAACGTGACAGGAACTTTTAAGGTTGTATCGATCCGGAACAGCTCAAATGCATAGTTATGCTGGTGGAGAACTTCACGATGGAATCCGTCCAGTAATGATATATGTGATTCTGTCCAGCAGGATGATAACCCATATACAAAGATATGTACTACAAAGATATGTACTCATACTATAATTTTGGGGGGGTCTGAATTACCTTTTTTTATTTTTTTCCTCTACTCCTTTCCTCACTGTTGCCTCCCCGGCTTACGTTCAATAGTGGACGGCTATAGGCTGGTTAATTCATGCATTCATTCACGATAATTTTGCTGTTGCGAGTTGTTTCTGGATTAAACTTTATAAAAGAGTTATTTCAATTTATATTACATGCCAGTATTCAAAAATCGAGCAGTCAGACAAAAAGTTTAGGGCCGCCACAAGAATCTGCGAAATAGCAAAAATCACGCACTGCTCGCAGCATATACGCAGGATCTATCGCCTTTACAATTTTGTAATCGTTGAAAAAAATATGAACTTGACTTCAAGACCTGTAGAGGTGATCGAAACTCAATAAAAACTTGAAATGAAAATCGGTTCGAACAAAGTCGATTAGGCAGTTTAAGAGATTTGGGACATTATTTCTTTGTTGATACGGAACCCTTTAGAAGCGAATTTGAATCGATCTTATCTCATTCGTGACATGAAACAACGTTTTACCTCACAGGTAGCGAAATCCTGTCGAGCGACAGGATTTGCAACGCAACTTCTTGCGTTGCGTCGCCGTACCTCGAATTTGTGTGCAAACTTAAGTCCCTTAAAGAGGACATTAACACTTGTAAAGCACTCACCATCTAGTGACGCAAATGTTTACATTATACTTTCACCCACGTACTCCACCCCCAAATACACACCCTTAAGGATGGAAGTTTCGTAAAATGTCGTTCTTAGTGGATGTCTACACCCTGTAAAGAACCTTCCTACCAAATTTCAAGTTTCTGAGATTCCGTGATTAATTAATGATTGAGCATTCCGCTTTATATATAGATTTGTTTAAAAATGACCTTTCCATAGTTCCTTTGAGTAATATTTAATGAACAGGTGTTCCACGTACAGGCATACATGTCGTATATTTTCTTTTATATAGATTAGGGGAGCAAACGAGAAATCGGAACCTTTTCACGACTACCGACGCCCATGAACATTCCCATAATTACCATGCCGATGCGTTGCTCTACTTTCACCCCCTCCCCCCCCCCATGGGCCACTGGCTACTCACAAACCGTACGAAACGTGACACTGAAGATGTCACTTCACGGCGGTATTATGTGAGCGAGAGGTACCTCCCCGGTCGTGCCGGCCCAATTCCATTGCATAGGAGGATGTAGTGTCATGTATTATGCATGGCACTACCTCCGCCTATGCAGCATGGCACTACCTCTTCTAAAACCCTGGTTAAACCCATATATAAAAGCGAAATGCTCCATTAGTCACGAAGTCACAGAAACTTGAAGTTTGACATGAGGAACTCTACAGGGTGCGGACATCCACTAAGAACAACATTTTATTATTTTCACACAAAACTTAGTGAAATTACCTCTCCGATAATATCGTATTCACATTCAATTCATATCGCTCTTATAAAAATAACGTTAAAAATCACTTAATATTTAATAACTGGGGCCCAAACAGATAAGAATGTGAAAAAAAGGTTTAAAAATATTATATTCGTGAAAAATAAAACGTCTGCATCTACAAGCCATGCACGGGTAGCGGACAAAGCGTAGGGCTGGCACTAGTCGCTTTGTAAGAGAATGAATAGTTCGTTTCAGTTATACGCCACTGCATAGAAATTTGGCCCCTCACATTGTTTTCGTACCGCTTGTCTAAATCGTTTCATAAGGTGCAAATTTCAATAATAACATATCAGTGACTGTACTTAGAATTGTAGTAATGTCTCTAGACGCGGATAAAGCGATCTCCCACGGCTTTGTAGTAAAACAGGCCTTGTGACGCCTGATTCTAAATCCATTACCGCAAGACCGACGAAATAATAAATTCTCACTACAACTTCTCTTATATTAGTCTAGTCTACGTCACTATAGAATCGGATGTCCTAATTTCCCTACCATGGTTCAAGCCTTGTCGTGGCAGTGGGAGTCAGTAGCCTGGGGTGTACCCTGACACCTTGGGCGAAGCCAATTGCCCCATTTGTATTGAGAAGGCGCTCTTTGTACTCCTCTTGTAAGAAGAGGGGATGAAAGAGCCAAAATTTGGTGGCGAATTTGCGCATGGCGCAAGGGGCAATGATGGTACCCGCATCTCATTGCACTATCCCAAATTTGGCGGGGTTGTCCTGCACCGCAGGTGTTGCTGTATCGATGTGGGGTCCTTAAAGGACTGACTAGCCGTCAGGGTGCCCTGATGATTTGCAGTCCCGGGGCATCTCATCACTCATCTCGTCACCGGGGCACAGCATCTCGTCACTCGCGTTGGTTTTAGTGGCTATTTTTCACTATCATGTGCCGTAAGCCTCACACACCACTGGAATCCTCCCAGTGGCACTCCCCTAAAGGCGCGTAAATGCGTTTCCCCGCGTCACCAAAAAAAAAAGTGAAGGGTGTGTAGTACTTTGAAGTCCCGCTCATATATATTTTAATTTTTAGATAGAGATCTAAGGAACATTTAATTGATCGTATTATTAATTGATATCATGAACATTAAAATACAAATCATTTCATATCGTTTTTATATCATTTTTATAATTAAATAGTTTACGACACCGGGAAGGCTGTGATATGGCGCGTAAAGTTATGCCATATAAAAAGTAATAAAAATATAGATTAGTGTTGCCACTGAAAGGCGGGGAAATTGTATTTTTCTCCTTGACTTGTGGATTGATGTTCATTCATCAGCTTTCTGACCATTTTTTTTTTATTTGGAAATTATGTAAGGTAATATTATAAAATGAACATGCTATTAGACACCAGAATGAAAATTCAGAACCTGGTAGTGTGTGTGTGTGTGTGTTTGTGCGTGTGTGTATAAGCTCGTGTGTGTGCGTGTGTGCATATGCTCGAGTGTGTGCGCGTGTGTGTGTGCGTGTGTATGTGCGCTTTTGTGTGTGTGTTGTCCAGACGTAAATCAAAAGTAAAAAAAAATATATAATATTGCTTATACGTATAGAGAGTTCTTAATTAAAACTGGAGTGACATTAATACACATAGTATTCCGCATAGAACCTGGTATTATTCCTTAAACTTCCACACGTAAATATATATTATTTACGTGTGGTGGCCCTTTAGCGAACTACTAGTTATAGGTAGTGCTATGCTGTATAGGAGGACGTAGTGCCATGCGTGGTGCATGACACTACGTCCCCTGCAACGGAATCGGGCCGGCACGACCGGGGAGGTAAGTTTTCGTGCGGTATGTGAGTATCCGGTGGCTCATTAGGGGGGGAAGGGTAACGCAGTGGCATAGTAATTATGTGGATGTTCATGGGAATCCGTAGGCCTAAAAAGGCTCCGATTACACGTTTGGCCCCTATTCTATAAAAAATAAACTACGGTGTAATATTCTGCTTTACCAGGAGACCCGTGTGTTAATTATAGAAGACATTGGGACGTAATTAGAGTGGATACTATTCATTATAATTATTATTACTAGGCGAGATAATTTATTGAAGTCAGTGGCGACAACCCTATAAGCATATCGCACGTCACTCGGCGTGAACGCTTGTCCTCTCATATTTTGCTCCACCGCTGAACAATGTGCAGCGAGTACACCGGGGACGAACGAATCCGACACACTAAGCCCAGCATACAAATGGACCGTGGAATATGTGTGTAGTTTAAGAATGTAAGAGGCAGAGCCATGCTACATTGCAGCGGAATGTAGCATGGCACGCATGATTAACGTCAGAAGTGTCCGATTATTCGGCCACGGAAGCCATCTCTATAGAGACTAGCTAACTTCTTAGGACACATTATAGTACACAAGTGTGTGCGCACGCACAAGTGCACTCCTTCTTCCCTCATGCTCCTATACCGGTGGAAGGACAAGGCACGACCAAAGAAAATTAGGCGTAGGGCCGACGGGTTAACATGCTCTAAAGGTAAAGAATAATGTAAATATCAGAGTTTATTTGACAATAGTAGTAGATACTAGATAAAAAATTATACATCACAGCAAAATGGACTTGTATGTAAAAAAATCTATTAAGTTTCAGAATGACTGAATATAATACCTAACGCTAATCAACAGTAAATCCCAAAAGTAAAGCGCTACTTATTTATATTTCTCCTTGATTCTTGGACAGCATACTGAAGACTAGACAAACTGTATACCTTACCTATACCGGAGTACCTAAATCTGGAATTTTGTGTACCCAGTCTCCCCTTGACGTACCTTACGATCGGCGAAAACTATGTTTAATTTTATATGTGCATTAATATTTACCGGCGGCTGCGAGATGTCATGACGTCAGATAAAATCTGGAGTACGGCCCTGCGAGGAAACATCGGGCTTCGTCTTCCTTTTTTAATGACTGATGTAAAAAGTTCTTACTTGGGTAACGTTCTGTTGATGTAAAAGTTCTTGCTTGGAAAACGTTTTGTTGATGTAAAAAGATCTTACGTGGAAAATGTTTTGTTGATGTAATATTTTTTACTTCAATAATTTTTTTAATGTAAAAATTCTTCTTTGAATAACGTATTCTTGAAGTGAAAAGTTTTTACTTACTTGTAGAACGTTTTGTTGACGTGAAAAGTTCTTACTTACTTGAAAAACGTTTTGTTGATGTAAAAAGTTTTTACTTACTTGAAAAACGTTTTGTTGATGTAAAACGTTTTTTTTTTTTGAAGAACTTTTTGTTGGTTAAAAGTTCGTATTCCAAGAATTTTAATATCAATTACTGTAAAAGGTGGATAACGTAACAATACTTTGGAAACACAATCGTATTCGCTTTCTGTAACATTTTTTAGATGTCTTTATCCAACATGTTAAGGATGTTTCTCTGGTTCCTTTGTACAGTGACAGATAGGTTAGAAGGCAGGAACAATTTGTCTGAATACTCATATATTTTAATACAGAAAGGACTCTCAAAGGCCATACAAAACGAGATACAACTAATCAACTTTTCACTTCATGCTAGAGTTACGTAGTAGAGATATACTTCACCATCACAATTATAAAGCATAGAGCGATAAATGAGCAATCGCAGCCATTGGTGTCTACTGACAACCACGGACATCCGCATGATTAATGATTATGCCGGTGCGTTGCTTCTTCGCCCAACACTCAAGTGATCCCACCGGTTACTCATAACCGCGCGCCACCCCTAGCTATCACTTTGTCGTGCCAGCCTCACTCGGCAGCTAAATATATAAACAGAATATAAAAATATATACTTTCGTTCCCGTAATCGGAGAAACATCGTCACTGCGACTACTTAAGCTAAGCCGTTAAATGGCAAGAATAATAATATGCTTCAGCATATGCAGGGGCTGGCTGCTCGTTGACAACCGCCAGAGTTTACAAAGTACAAACTGCACCCATTTGCATCACACAATGTAATTTGTATGGAAATCAAACGAACACGGAACGCATACTAATGTAAGTGAGTACATGCGCATACGCAGCAATTGGTTACTTTAGATAAGTGTTAAAGGCGATAATATTGTATTTATTTATGTTTGATTTAATCAGAATATACACGGTACTTCTATTGAAAATTCTACTCCTTAAGAAAGCTATGCTAATTATATAAAAGCTGATGTGTTTGGAACTAGTGGGCCGAATTGAAAAAATCTCTTTGTGTTGAATAGTCCCTTTATCGAGGAAGGCTTTAGTTTACACACCATGACGCTACAACTAATAGAGCCGGAGTTACACGGGTGACACCGAGGTGAGATGCTAGTATTAAACAGCTTTTAAAAGGTGTAGTACCATGCTGCACTGTAGCGGAATTTGGCCAGCACGACAGAAGAGGTAACTCTCGCTCACACGATACCAGCGTAAAGTGACATCTTCGGTGTTGCGTTTCGTTTCGTTTCGGGG
Organism: Eumaeus atala; assembly: GCA_017140195.1. Lineage (NCBI taxonomy): Eukaryota > Metazoa > Arthropoda > Insecta > Lepidoptera > Lycaenidae > Eumaeus > Eumaeus atala. The sequence continues at coordinate 850,735 of JAFELO010000899.1, forward strand.
AGAGAGTGCATCGCATCGACATAGTTTAGACGGGTGTTCCTAGGTGTCGTATTCTCGTTCGATTGCTCGTTTGTCCCACTATATAGTAAAAAAATATGGAATGAAAGCATTTCAATTCATGAGTAAGCTCCGGACGCGTATCGGAGCTGGTGCATCCACAGTTTAATTTTCCACAATTTTTTCAGATTTAAAAGAAACAGTTTTCATGCGTCAGCCACCTTCCACAAGGGCCTAATGGAAAGTGATCGATGCATGAACATCTGCATTACCTGAAACTCGGCGACACAGCCTCTGAGAAGTACGCTTAGACCAAGACATAAGCTCCTTCCTTAGGGCTGACCAGCCGTCGAGGTGCCCTGATGATTTGTTGTTCACCAAAGGCGGCACTGGTGACACTCGCGGTGGTTTATGTGAGTATTCGGCACTATATTGTGCCGCGGGCCCCACACACAACTGGACCCCACTCAGGGCCCACGAAGGAGCGTAAATGCGTTTCTCCGCGTCCACAAAGAAAATGCTTGACTAGTCCTGGCCAAAAGATGCAACTTTATGAGACCCACACTCAAAGACGTGCTGCGGCGGCAAGCCAAAAAAAGGGTAAGGAGGTGGAGAGATAAACTCTATTAATACCTGCCTGGTTGGCATGATGGAGAGTGGAAAAATGGGTTTGCCCAAAAATGGGACACACATTGAACGTAATACAACTGACCGTAAATTTGGATACAACATAACATTTAAGTATAACTTGTTTTCATTAACTACACATCTCGATTTGTGGCAATGTCAGATCATACACTTTAGCAGGCTACTTATAAAGTCAAGGCAGTTTTTTCAGCGTCTCTTGGTTTTTCGACATAAAACCCTGTAGAGCAGGGTGGCCTGTGGTGTTGCTATTAATAAATTATTTACTACAATATTCCCAGCAGATATTGTGATGGTAACTCTGAAAGGGCTATTGTCTTCATTGTGCCTGGTTTTACGCTAACTTGTTCCTCTAATATAAATTTATCCAGAAGATAGCATGTTTCCATTATGTCGCGGTATAGTCAGATGATTGAGAAAAATATTTATTCGGTAGTGTTTGTATTGTTTATATAACAGACATAGGGTTGCTGCAATGCACGCTATTTGGACTGACACTACAGAATTGTATTTATTTCTCTTTTATTCTCAATAACAGCGTGAAAACTATACTGTAGCGTTTTGTTTGCAAGAGTTTGGTTGTTAATTCCAAGCAACCGGCAAATTGGATAAGTATCTTGGGCTAACCACATTTAGCTTCGTTGCGAAAATGACTTATTACTGGCCCAGCAGCGATGCAAGTGTTTTATTTCAACACCAATCGCGTGAATTGGCAAGAATAAACAATAATTTCAAATCAGCTTATTCAACAACAACAACACATCTTCACGCCAACAACACATTAAATAATATATTATTATATGGTATTTTTTATTATTATTATTATTATTTCCATATATTTCAATTATAGTTTAATAATGGTTATTATTGTTATTATTAATGAACTAAAAAACTATGATAGAGTTTAATGGACACAGTTCCGTTGATTTATGTTCGGAGCGTTGCTTTATGAAAATATTTAATTATTCCCCGACGGTTCAGCCGAGTCACCGCAATCTCTGCCACGTGAAATATGCTAATGACGACACATATTAATAACAACCTTCACTCTCGAGGGGGCAGTTCTGACACTCTCACGACACTTTTAGAAAAAAACCCAACGTCACTTAATTTCAAGGATAATAAGAAAAGGCATTTATTTGGCTATGGTTTATTATATATATATATATATATATATATATGTTCTTAAACTATTTAAATATACCTGGTAATAAATTGTATATACACATATTTATGTGTAACCTAAAATTGATGGATGCGGGTAGCAGGAGATCGGTCGTCCTAGCGTTCAATGAAGAAGAAGGCCTCTGTCCAGCCGTGGACCGATGAGGGCTGATAATGATGATGAACCTAAAGTTTAATTGAGATACGAAAAGCTGGTGCTTTCAACATATTTTAACGCACCCCGTTTCGCTCACGATGTCAACCTGACAACACACTGTATTAACATTGGGGACCTTTTTTCTTTGGGGACCTTTTTTCTTTGGGGACCTTAGAAATCTACATGCCCACATTACCCAGGGTAAACAAATGGCTTAGAAGCTCTCAAGTCGCCTAATACAGAATATGTGATGCCGTTCCACATTTGGACGTCACAAGTCGCAACGCAATGTCGCGTTTTGTAAAAGCGCTACTCGGCCAACAAAAGCTCTGGCGAATATTTACGCATACATTTATAAACCACACTAAGAATAATAAAGTCTATCAATTCGAATGTCGGCTACGGAGGCCGTCACTTTTGAAACTGTGCAGGACATAGCATCTGTGACACTGCGTGCGCAAGTGCACTTTCCATTACCTTACTTTCCTAAGAGCGCCCTGCAGTTTCGTTTCGCCCGCGTAACATGATAATATTAAAAAAAAAACAATAAGATAGAAATCTGACTCATGGCTCCACATCAGATCGATATTAGTAATTAAAAAATTACAATAACACCTGGTCCGACCCGGCACCCAGCAATATGTGGCTAAACATGCTAAACGCTATCCCACGAGGCTGTCAATAATTCTCAAACAACATCGCGTCCAGCAGCTAGTCAAATAAACATTGTCCAACATGATCTGTTTGTAAACAGATCGGTTCATCTCGAAGTACAAAGATAACAGATGTCGCGGTGGGCCGGAGTTAATGAGTTTCCACATCAGATACGAACAGACTGGCTACCGAGCGCCGGTAGAACGATAACGGATGACATCTCTTGGTGAAAGTTCGTTTGTTACGCGTGAAAATTGATGAATGGACCGGTTCGAATACGACATGAGTACGTTGATTCTACAATTCCTCCGTTAAACGACATCTTTTATTTTGTTTTGCAATAAACTCCTTATTGCACCAATTGTGTAAGTAATTGTTGTTTACATATGTTGCCCAGTAAGGTACGCCGTAAGGTGACAGCTTAAGTGTCGCGATTCGTGCGGCTTATGAGTAGCCGGTGGCCCATTGGAGGAGAGCAACGCATTGGTACAGTAATTATGAGGATGTTCATGGGCGTCGGTAGTCGTAATAAGGCTCCGATTTCTCGTTTGCCCCTATTCTATAAAAAAATAAAAACGATCAACGAAGTTCTTTTGAATCAGTCAGTAATTATTAATATTATAATGAAGTGTTAATTTTAATAAATAAATATGCCTATCAGTTTTGTCACTATGACGTATACTCATTAAAATTTTTGTAATTTTTTTACTTTAACTTAAAATTGCATAACTGCTGCTAAATTTCTTATAATATAATGTAAATAATACAACAAAATAAACTTGCTTACGTAGATAATACAAATATATTATAGACAAAGTAGTGTTCGAAAGAGGTAGTGCCGTACTGCATTCCAGCAGAATTGGGCTGGCGAGACCGGGGAAATCTCGCTCACATGATATCGGCGTAGGGATAACCTCGGTGCCGCGTTTCGTGCGGTTTGTGATTAGCCGGTGGCCCATCCGATGAGGGAGGAGAAAAGGATGGTAACACATCGGCATAGTAATTATGCGGTTGTACATGGGTGTCGGTAAACGTAAAAAGGATCCGCTTGCTCGTTTGTCCCCTGCACTATAAAAGAAAAATACGCAAAAAAATCTATAGTATGGTCACGGTTTGCTATAAAACAGTTTCGCATATTGCAACGCGCCAATTGATATCGGTTTTATAGTTCAATTAATATATAAATCATCTGTGGGACGAATGCAATGTCGTGGAGTAGACGGGTGCGGGATTTTTAAATACCAAAATTACTCTTAGAAATCGGTATCTGTAGCATGTGTAGTATCTGTAGTATGTGTAGTATCTGTAGTATCTGTAGTATGTGTAGTATCTGTAGCATGTGTAGTATCTGTAGTATGTGTAGTATCTCTGTAGTATCTGTAGTATGTGTAGTATCTGTAGCATGTGTAGTATCTGTAGTATGTGTAGTATCTGTAGTATCTGTAGTATGTGTAGTATCTGTAGTATCTGTAGTATAAATAGTATCTGTAGTATCTGCAGTATCTGTAGTATGTGTAGCATGTGTAGTATCTGTAGTATCGGTAGTATGTGTAGTATCTGTAGTATCTGTAGTATGTGTAGTATAAATAGTATCTGCAGTATCTGTAGTATCTGCAGTGTCTGCAGTATCTGTAGTATGTATAGCATGTGTAGTATCTGTAGTATCTGTAGTATGTGTAGTATCTGTAGTATGTGTAGTATGTGTAGTATCTGTAGTATGTGTAGCATGTGTAGTATCTGTAGTATCTGTAGTATGTGTAGTATCTGTAGTATCTGTAGTATGTGTAGTATGAATAGTATCTGTAGTATCTGCAGTATCTCTAGTATCTGTAGGATCTATGATATACTTCATAAGATTCAGTCGATTAACTGTATCTGTTATTCCGTCGCTTTATTTGTAAATGAGATTATAATGAAAATAAAAATAATGAAATATTTCAGTCCTTCGGGTCCAATATCGATAGGTGTTGCATATCTGTCAAGATATTTGTATAGTCTGTATTGTGATGACAGCTAATGCCTGTGTTAGACACATACAATATTCAGTACAGCAGCAAAGGACGAGGAAACCTTGGGTGCGTACCTCGGTGATGTGTGGTCGCTTGCCATCGTACACTCAATAATGCTCACCCAGAGTTCATCTCCTAGGATGGTCACACAGCGATACCATACGTCATTCTGACGTGACGCATCAACGTATATGTGTATATAACAGTGCAGGGGAAGATATAGTATGGTGGTAGTACACACACTTATACATTTTGTCGGACAGATTTTGCCCTTTAATCGGAGAGCTGCTTAAATTCCTTGTTATAAATTTCACACCCTTAGGTTCAACCAAATACGAAAATCCTTTCTTATTAGTAGTGCCGTAGATCCAGTTAGTCGATCCGTCGCTCAGTGACGGAAGAGTTTTACATATTACTAGCTATCGACAGACGTTGTTCTGTCATAGATTGAATTTGTCGTCATTGCAAAGTGTAAACTTAAAAAAATTAAAGGTGAACAACCCTTAATCATCTATGGGTATTAAAAATGTATAGTTAGAGGTTGTCAGACCTGTTAGATATAATACAATTTGGTAAAATCAGTAAAGCCGTTTCGGAGGATTAGCGTCACTAACATTGTGACACGAGAATTTTATATATAGGCCAAGATGAAGCAATAGGAATCACCACTAAGTAGCACCACCGCGCAATTTCATTCGCGTAACTCCGGTCCTATCAGTCGTGGCGGCCTAGCCTTCCTCGATAAATGTACTACGCAAAACAAAAATTTTCTTTAAATTCTTACCAGTACTCAGTTAGCGAGTAGAAACAAACGAACAAACTCTTCAGCCTTATATGTATAAAGATAGTCCTCAGAATACCTTTGGCATAAAAGAATAATTATGGTCCTTATTTATATTTTAAAACCGTTGTTAAATGTCGACTCTACAACTTTCTGGAACAGTTCTCTACTTAATTATATATTTGGTGGGGTTGGTCACTTTTCAGTCGATTTCATCCCGGACATACAAAGTACGCTGTGAGTTTAATGTGAAAATTAATATGTATGAAAATGTACCAGTGGATCAAGATGAACAGTTGGGATGGGATGCGTGTTACTCTCATCACAACTGGGGATAGGAGGTAGGCGATATATTACTGTACCTCTAGAAATAGCTAGAGGATTAGTGTTGGAACCGTAAAGGAAATCGCCTTCCGTATTATTATCGTGCTATTGAATAAACTGATGAAAAGGTGATTATTGACTATATCCGGATCTACCGTAAACCGCGATATTTGTTTGATGTGGGAACGAGGTGGAATGCCCCAATAAAACCGAATGCATTTTGTTCCTACTGAACCGACAACTTGGAAGTCATTAATAATCTCAGTTTCGATGAAACAAGTTTCGCATAATTTTATACGCAGACCTTACTAAGGCATGGGCGAATGTTATATAGTAGCCCTAAATGGCAGAAGTACTTAGCAATGATAATGTTGATATATTTTTCTAAGCGAAAGTTTTCCTCAAAAATCCCTCCGTGATTATGGGCCTCTCTGACGCGTTCTGCGTTTCTCGAATAGTTTCACCCAAAATTTTTATCACATATTATTTTGCCATCGTACATCTAGCTCCTTTAAGTAAACTAGCTTTGTTCAGTGACCACCCGAGGTGATGATGGTTATACACGTCATCACATCGAATAGCTTCAATCATTATTTATTACGTAAATAAAAAAGTTAAAAATAATGTCGTCTCTTCCGTATAAAGGCGTGGGTAGTTTTGAAATTATTTGACAGCGCTCGTCGTAAATACGGATTAATTTGTACAATGTGCGTCGGTCAATATGTTTTTATTATTTAAAACATTGATTCCATTATAAACATTCTGATTTATGCGAATCATCTGAAACTCTACGTATTGAAACAACATCCATTCGAACATAATTATGTTGTACTACCGGCGCTCCGTGCTTTTGATAAATAGGCTAACACAGAAACATTTATCCAAGTTGAACCAGTTTTTTCCGGAGGTAAGCGCTTTCAAATAAACACGCAAACTTCATCTTAACACGTACTCAGTAAGGGGTCTTTTCGTCCCCACCATGGTTCAAGCCTTGTCGTGGCGGTGGGGCTTATTAGCCTGGAGTGAATATAGGCGAAACCAATTGAACCGAGGGGGATGCTCCTAGCACCCCTCTTATAAGAAGAGGGGGACTAAAGAGCGGCTGGAAGATTGCTATCGGTACCCCTCTTATAAGAAGAGGGGACCTAAGAGCAACAGGAGGTGGCGCTATTGCGCACGGGGCAAGGGGCGAGGATGGGAACCTCACCCCATTGTACTGTCCCAAAGTGGATGGGGTTGTCCTGTAGTGCTTGGCAACCTCATCCGTGGAAGTGACGTTGGTCCCTTAGGTGGCTGACTAGCCGTCGAGGTGCCCTAATGATTGTTGTTCCGTGACACCTCACCAAGGGTGGCACGGATAGCACTCGCGATGGTTTTTGTGGGCATTCGGCACTATCACGTGCCGCGAGTCCCAGTCACCACTGGACCCCACCCAAGGCCGGTGAAGGCGCGTAAACGCGTTTCCCCGCGTCAACAAAAAAAGGAGTCTATTGGACTGGCCATAGGCTTTATGGTATAGGTTTTCTAGAAATTATAGAATAGAGTAGAATAAAACAAAACCAAACGAAGCGGAACAGAACGTAACAATGATATTATATTGATGTAACTAGCATGTCACTATCTCTTTCTATTGCATGCATTGATTTACAGAAATACGAGATATATGATTCAGCTGTCATTTGTACACAAACATATTTTTTGTAATGCTAACCTAACGTGTATGATTTTAAGTCATTTCAACAATGCCGATTATATTTAAAAGATGTGTAATATTTAACATATTACAATGAAATGTCAACCTTAAGCTCATGTTTTTAAGTTGTTTTTACAAATTGCATAATTTGACAATTTATACATATTTGACATCTTTTATATGGACGGTTTGGCGATGCTCGCTGTACGATTTGGTATTTTTCTAAATCTATGACTACACAACAACTAACTACTATAAATGGCTTAATTCGGTTCCGTACCCAATTCTTAAGTTTCCCAGAAATTATTACTTTAATACTGTGCAACCTGTTTTGCTAATTTGCTATGCAAAGCTATGAACCTATAGTCCCGAAAAGAAATATGGACATAGCTTTTTTTATATTGCTACAGCTTATGTAGCATAAGGGAACAAACGAGTGATCGGAGCCTTTTGCGTTGCTCTCCTTTTCCTCACTCCTCCTATGGCCACCGGCTACTTACAGACTGACAGCTGTAGCAATATAAAGCCAATGACTCTTCCTGCGAGTTTGTAAATTGAATTCGAATATCGTTAAATCTCTTCATCTATACTAGCTAGCATCGCTCCGTGGCTTCATCCGCGTAATTCCGGTCCTATTATTACTCGCAGCGTCATGTTATATAGCCTATAGCCTTGATCGATAAATGAATTATACAGTACCAAAATATTTTTTCAATCAGTTTCAGTAGTTCCTGAGATTATCGCGTTCATACAAACAAAAATATCTTCATCTTTATATTGTTAGTATAGATAATATAAAGCTAAAAAACTAGTTACCCGGTTGAAACCTCTGGATGATGCTAGTGTGTACCTAAAGCCATTACGGCCATAACATCTTCCAATAAGTAGCAATGTCAGTAGTAAAAACTAGGAATTGCTGGCTTAGTATAGTTATAGTTATATATGAGTAGTTATCAGTTTACTAAAAAAAACTTGGCTTGAAATATCTATTAAAATTCCAGTAATTTCAAACATTTGCATAGATATGTAAGTACTAAACGAAGTACGTATATTTACGCGCATTTTTACTTTTTATTTGAAGCCGGCTATAAATTCCATAGATAATATAGACTCAATGTCGTTGAATATTTTAAAATGGTGTCTTATTACAAAATGGCGAACATTTAGGTTCATATTATGATCCAGCCACAAGTATTTGCAATAAAATACTAATTATTCATTCCATTTTATTGAATACGACGTGAGCAGGGAATATGAACCGTCGTAACAAATGTTAAGGTACATATTTGCATAAGATAAGCCTAACATTACCGATGTTTACCGAACAGAGGTAAGCAAAATGGAACTTTCCATGTTGCTACGATGCTTCGTAATTCCTTACCACATGAATTCTAGAAAAGTGGTTACTATAATTGGCTGTAGGTATTCTTTGGTAATGACCGTTAAATTAAAACTCAAATGTCAAGTAATTAACAGTATAGTTGATCGGTGTAATGAAACCTGTACTTTTTATTAAATTTCATTTCTTTTTACCGGACCCGAACTCACGCTGTGGAAGCGAAGGGAAGCCCAATACAGCTTCATAGAATTGTTATGAGAGATAGTCTGGTGATGACACTAGGTGCGGCGTCGAAAGAGTGACCGACTCCCTTCTCTCGCGCACATGGGAGTGATACATCCCGATATGGGAGTTTTTGTAACAGTTAATTTAACTATTATTGTCATGGCCAGAATAATTTCATTGATTTTTATCGTTTACTAGTCGTTCCGACCATAGAGATAATAATATAAAAATCATACAGAGAAAATAATATAAAAAAATATAGAGGAAGCCAGGCTAAAACGCATCTAAGTCGAAAGAGACAGCAAATATAGTTTAATATAGTAACGCAGAATCATCTTCCTGCGGTTGAGGCTGCTGGCCAGACGCCGCCAACCAGTATTAGTTCCCTCCGAAAAAAAAAAACACCTTTTCTATCAACCAAGACGGCCAGTCGCCGTCATATAGCTGCCTATGTCTTGCCATGGTGCATTGCAGTGGAAGTGGGCCGGCACGACCAGTGTGATATCTCTTGCTCACATGATACCGGCGTAAAGTAACATCTTCGGTGTCGCAGTTTGTGTGCTCTGTATGAAATGGAAGGCGACGCACCAGCATAGAAATTATGCGGATGTCCGTAGGCGTCGTAAAAAGACTTCGATTGCTAGTTTGCCCCTGTTCTATAAAAAAAAAAAATTAGGCCTCCGGTGCAGGTTATGGTAATATTGTTATCACTAAACGCAATTTTGTACATTTTACCTAAAGATAAGAAAAGCTTAAACTTTAATTACTATTAAAGTCCCATGTTACTACATGGGATGCAATTTTCGACCACTTTCTTAAATTATAGCATATAGTGTTCTCGTGAACTCATAACCTCGTGGTTATAAGTTGAAAACACTGCACTGAAATGTGTAATAACGAAAGCTGTTTAACCGGGAATTGCTCGCGTGACATACCGATCGGGGTCACTCAGCAATTAAATTAACTACGAATTTAGTTAACACAGAGTTGAGAGAAAATTGGGTATACCTTTTTTTTGTTCTGATTTTAAAGGCAACGAAAATCTGAATTGACACTGTTTTATTAAACTTTTTTATAGTACAAGTGGTTAAATGATTAGTTCGGCCCTATTGATGTTCACAGACATTTTGACCGTATTTATGATTGGCTTTCCACCTCCCCGTCTAGTGAGCCACCGAAAATTCATAAACGACGAAACGTAACTATTACTTTACGGCTACGGTGAGCGAGTGGAGACCGGTCTTTGGTCGTGCCGACTCGAATGCAATGCAGCACGTTCTTCAATTTTTTATTGTATTGTCATAACATTTGCTCTCTCTTCGCTCTTCGTGAAGCGCGTAGAGTTCATAACAAATAGACCATTAAATCATTGTTTGCCTTTAAATAAAGACATTTAAAAAAAACCTAACTTTTCTAGTAACATAACCTTTTTATATAATGTCAGTTATACCTAATATTCCAATATATAGCTATAAAATAATATTTTTTAATTATGTACAAAAAAACCTGTATAAAATTAACTAAACAAAAATAATCGTCTCAACACATCATTGCTTAAAGCAATATAGAATGGTGAAACGAATATAATTTTTCTTGCTTTCTATGAGAGAGAGACAGACAGACTGAGAAACATGTACACGCCACACGGTTAACTACACTATAGCAAAATTATCGTGACAACTTTTCCTCAGATTTTTTCCGTCTAGCCTCCTTCGCAAACGCGATAAGGAACTTCGTTCCAAAAAGAATTCAGTAATCTTCTCATAGCTGTTTCTTTTGCCCGCTTCTAGATTCGCTTCTACGAAGAGAAGCTTCGACGGATTGCTGTGCGTGCTACTACATCTCTACTAAACCTTTTATCTTTCTGGACTGATAGTAAAGTAGCAATAACTTATTTTTAGTCCGATAGGACCTGTCACTATGGGCGGTGCTACTGCGTTGCCCCTAAGGTTCATCGGTCTAGGCGAGCTGTAACTAACAACAAATTTAGGCACACCTGCCTCTTCAATTTTATACTATCCTATTAGTGCTTAGGCAATATTAGTAACAACACTGTCGATAGCTGGAATAGCATCAATAAATATGTTTTCAGCTAGACCCGTCCGAACTTTCAAAGCTAACTTAGCACTCAGTGAAAATGTTTCAAACTCTTTGATTTAAACTTTCTTTTCACACTAATTTACTGCTTACGGGTGGAACATGAATCAAAGGCGTGATCTCCATTCATCAGCACGTTGGGTGAAGCCAACCTCATCTATGAGGCTATACAAGCGATCCACCTTGACTTTGCCCGTGAATATAAAGTAACAAATTACACAATAAAACTTAGCTCAAAAACAGCTCTATCCATTGTCGAAAATGGCATGGAAATCCGCTTATTAGATTGTGAGAAAACCGATCATAAAGAGACAGATAGTTTTGGGGACATTGCTTTATAATATGTATAGAAGCATCAATTGAAGCATTTTGAATATCAACGCCTTTTGACATCCGCATATTTATTCCGCATATAGACGTGTTACCCTCGATTTCATTTCAACAACCAAACATCAACAATTAAACATTAATAAAAAAATAGGCATGTCTTTGTCCGATGGAATTCGCAACCAAGTCATAAGGCAAACAACTAAAGATTCCAATTTCACTTGAAGAATGAGCTTGATAAAGTGGCAATGGGCTGATACCCAGGAAATCAGATGGCAGATGAGCCACTTAGGTTCTGTAGTAGTTGGTGATCACGTTTCGAAAACGAAGTGTTGGTCGACCATTCACCAGGTGGGAAGACGTTCAGACGTTCTACGTGCAGTAGCTGATCAGGGATGGATGCGAGTAACAGGAGATCGGCCGTCTTGGCGTTCATTAAAAGAGGCCTATGTCCAGTAGTGGAGTTAAGGGCTGATAATGATGATGATAAAAATAGTGTGGTTCTGCGTGTCACCCAATTGGGCCAACACGACCAGAGTTACCTCTCGGTCACGTGTGATCGTCGTAAAGAAACAGCGATGCTGTCGCGTTTTTTCCGATTTGAGCTTTTCCTGTGCCCATTAGGGAGGAGCAGCGAAGGACGATAACACGTCTGCAATAACAGTTATGCAGGTGTCTTCGGGCATAGTTTCCACCGTATGCTACATGAAATGCTACAATTCATCACAAAGAGAACACACAGTAAAGGTATGTTCACGTTACGTCGGGCCGTGGCGGGTTGCATCGCAGCCATGAAGAAAAATAAGCTCATAGATACGATATTTGTTTTTAAATGTAGATTGTTAATGATTTTACTCACTTAATGAGATTCACGAGTCTGTCTGTGGTGCGGCCCGCTGCGGCCCGACACAATGTGTCCGTACCTTAACAAAACAGCGTCCTCGAGTAATTTGCCCTCTGTTGACACGGCGCGGGCAGTGGGCGTCACCAATAGGTCGCTAATTCGATCCCCGCCGCTGCCCGTGGGTCTACACTACTATAATTGCTAACCTGATCAGCCTGGACAGCCGACACTGTCCACCCATTAGTATTCCACTTGTGACGGGTGCGTTGTGAGGGAATAACATGAAAACTTACTTCATGCACCCTCTTGAAATGTTTATATTACTCTATCCCGAAGGAACCAGACAGATTTCATAGATAAAAAGTATTGTATTATATTCCAGATTGTAATCTATGTATGTAGCTAATTTTATCTATTAAATATTATATACCAGCGAACCGTCCGGATTCGCCCGTAGATAACACCCATCAAATTATACACTAAAAACTTCCTCTGGAATCGTTCTATCCTTCTTCTTGAGACCTTGAGATCGGGAGATGGGGTCCTTCCCTATGTTTTGGAGCTAATGATAAACATAGTCAAATCAAAAATGAAACATGACACCTCAAGACAACGAGATATAGTACTGTTTGCGTTTATCGGAACAATTTAATAATTATAATTCTTCGGGTACTTTTAGTGACTAGTAACAAGTGGACATCTGTCATCTCAGACCACCAGTGACCATGATTGCTGCAAAGCTCCTGAAACGTACGATTCATACGACGACACGAATGTAACACATTATAATAAAACTATTTTAACGGATTTTATCGCGGCTTATAAAGTATTTTATGAATCGTACGTTTCAGGAGCTTTATAGCTACCATGGTCACGGATGGACTGAGATGACAAGTGTTCTGGTGTTATAAGTTATTGAAAGTATCCGAAGATTCTAAGTAATGAATCAGTTGTTCCGATTAACGCAGAAAGTGCTTATTGCGTTATACAGCTGTGAGGTGTTACATTTGTATTTCCATCTCATTATGTTTATAATTGGGTCCCACGCGGAAGGAAGAACCCAGCCTTCTTCTTTACAGAAATTTTGAAGTTATTTAATTTCATCAAAAAAATCATCCTAGAATGGAATGTGTGTGGAAGCCATTACATTAGTTTTATCAAATCTAATGTAATGGCTGGGGCCGACCTCAGTGTTTCCACAGACTGCAGATCTTTTTCTTTTACCGGGGAACCTTTGGGCCACTGTAACTCATACAGCTGAGTGATGCTCCAAGCGCGCCTCCCTTCACGCGTGTACGCTTCTGTGCACCCCGAGATCCGCTTTGATCTTTCTGACCAAGGTGTATGAATCTTCAAATACTGACGCATTGTTGCCTGCTGACCTAGAGGTGGTACGTGTTGGCAGACTATGCGTAATGCGCAAGTGCGGGAGTACCTAGGAAGAATTCAAGCGTGCGAAAGTCAGTATTACTGAGTCCGGGTATGCCCAGTGGCAATCGTTTTGAGATACGTCTAACCACGTGAGGGAATTATATCGGTTTTGCCCGGAGACAGGCCTGCCACTGCGGTAAAGCCGAGGAGTAGGAAGTGCATCATGCACTGTAAGAGGGTGCATTATACAGAGATACTCTTGGATGGAGATTAGAGAGCGTAGGATACTCTTGGATGGAGTCAAAATTGAGTGGGAGGGCCCAATTCACTACTGCGACCTCGTTTCAGCGGCCGCGAACTTCCGATTGCTGCGGGATTTAACATGAAGGTGGCACAAAATAAAAATCGACATAAAGAGAGAAAAAAAGATGAATCAGAGGCAGTCACTAGAAGGAAACCGGGACGGTAATAGTGGATAGCAGTATGACCCATCGGGCGACACCGAAGGCGTAACTGTGACGTCCGCCACAGAAAGAGGAGAAGGACTTAGAGACAAATGGAAAAAGACCAAAGAACTTGTAGGGTAGCGAAGCGTACGCACCTGAAGAGCACTAGAAAATCCGAAAGACAGTCACACTCCTGCGTTTCGGCTCGTATAACCATGATTGATGATAGGACTTGATATTTTTTTGTCCTATATAATCTTCATCATCATCAAGTTTCTATACTCTTGCATCTTGTAGGGGGAAGTGGCATTTCTCTGGTGGTAAAAATTGACTGACAGATTTTGGCGGCTGAAAAAAGCTTTTATTGAAGCTCGCTTGAGGATGTAACCAATTTTGCCAGTGACCCTTTCTATGTATGTTAAGATTGCAGGTACGCGATCGATGGTGGCTGGTTTCACTCGGTCTCTGTGATGCAGAACTTGTTTCACATATTGAAGTTCGGTGCCTAGGTGTTGTTGAACGCAGAAACCTTGTGCTCTCTGAAATAGAGATTTACCCATGGTTGATAACTGTGTTGGATGGTGGTGACAATTGCCGTTAAAGTACCTACCTGTATGAGTATACTTCCAATGCAGTCTGTGGCTCAATGTGTCACAGGGATTGCGAGTGATTAAAACGGCTAAGAAAGCTACACAATTATTTGTCTCTAACTCCATTGTAAATTGAATTTTGGAGGTATACTGCTTAGATGATCTAGGAATACGGTTACTTTACCTTTAGGTATAAGTGTAAATATATCATCAATATACCGTAGAACTTTGGTGTTATTGGTGAGGTTTGCGGGGCAACGGTCTTAAAGTCTTCAATGAAAATGTCTGCGATAACGGGGGGACATTGGTGAACCCACCGCCACGCTATAGGCCACATGCCGCCTACTCGCTTGTAGAATTGATTATTGGACAGCAAGTAATCAGAAGCGAGGCAATGATTTATCGTGATGAGTAACATTCGCGTATAATTAAGACATTTTGAGAAAATCAGACGTACAGCTTTTGGATGCTTTGTTTTATAACAATTATAGGAAAAATACCAAACTTTCACGTCAATAGTGTTGATAACATAATATTATATAAGAAGTGACTACTGAAGCTATTGGGATGCTAAGATCTCTGAAAATAAGGTTATAAGGGTCATGTACGAGTACATTACTTCCCTCTGATTGTTCAGACATTTATGGGTACCGGCAACCTTGCCTTCATATAACTTACTAATATGCACTATGCATAAAACACAAAGATTTTTAAGTTTCCTTTATAGTTTATGGGGGGGTAAATAGCAGTCGGAACGTTTTTATGACTACCGACGCCCAAAGACATGAAAATAATTGTTACGATGTATTTCTTACACTTGCATCTCCCCCTTTTTTTGTTGACGCGGGGAAACGCATTTACGCGCCTTCACCGACCCTGAGTGGTGTCCAGTGGTATATGTGTTCCAGGTAATGGGCTCGCGGCACATGATAGTGCCAAATACCCACAAAAAACCACCGCGAGTGCCATCGGTGCCGACTTTGTTGTGGTGCCCAGGAACAACCAATCATCAGGGCACCTCGACGGCCAGTCAATCCCCTAGGGGACCGACACCTCCTCTACAACTGGGTTGCCCCGCATCACAGGATAACCAAGCCAACTTTGGAATAGTGCAATGGGGTGAGGTACCCAACCTCGACCCTTGCCCCGTACGCAGAAGCACCTCCTCCTGTACCCCCCTCTTCTTATACTCTTAACCCTCTGGTTACAAAGAGCATCTTTCTCGGTTGAATTGGCTCTGCCTGTGTTCTCCCCTGGCTGCGGAACCCCACCACAGGACAAGGCTTAAACCATGGTCCTTGTCCCCTCCAATACACACACGGAAACACAAACCACACGAATGAGGACAGCTCAGCAGTCACTCACTTTATAGCAGAACCATGATGAAAGATGTACCTCCCCGGTCATTCCGGCTCAATTCACGTGCAGCTATTTAGCTGCCAGCGCACAGCCATATAGGCCTCCTAACTAACGCCCAGTCAGCTATAAGTGAGAAAAATACACATCTTCACGTGAGTTCAAATAAGATTGTAAAAAGCCCACGGAGGGGTACAATTATGGGGATGTTTATTGGCGTCGGCTATTATCAAGTGGCTGCGATTGCTCGTCTTGTTCACTTATGATAAAAACCGTACAACCCTATGCTCATTTTGATGCAACTCATCTCCAAATGCCATTCGCGTACTAAAGACGCAACTTGCAGACGAGGCTACGGTGCACACGTGACAGGCGGGTAAAACCTCATGTGCGCTTATTGAGTACCGCCTAAAATGGCGCATGTCAAGTTCATTTAGTTTTTACAAATTTTTCACTGTCAGCATCCCTCATTGCTCCGCTCCTATTGGTCGCAGTGAGAGATGTAGCCTATAACCTTCCTTGTTAATTAATAATAATTGTGGTCTCTCTAGAGCGATAGACTCTTGTTAATTAATAATAATTGTGGTCTCTCTAGAGTGATAGACTCTTGTTAATTAATAATAATTGTGGTCTCTCTAGAGTGATAGACTCTTGTTAATTAATAATAATTGTGGTCTCTCTAGAGTGATAGACTTTTCACGTCAGAAGAGCAGTTTTTGTGATCAACGCACTGAACCAAATAAACATAGTCCTCATAGAATAATACGTTTATAATATATAGAATGTTAAGTATTACCTTTTTCATCGCATCATGAAATTCATTGGATGATTGTAACAAATCACAGGAGACAGAATGGCCCATGGATCACGAAAGGCTACTTAAGTTAGTTGTCATAAGCTCCATTCCACTACATCATCTTCATTAAGAGGTAGTGTCATTGCAGCCGAATTGGGCCGACACGACCGGGGCATTGCAGCACTGGTGTAAAATGTCGGATTCGCAGTCGCTTTTCGTGTGGTTTATGAATAGCCGATGGCCTATTGCAGAGGAGGAGGCCAGAAGGGCCACCGCATCTGCATGATGATAATGTGGTTTATGAGCGCCAGTACTCAGTGAAAGGGCTCCGATACCTCGTTTCCCCTCATTATATGCCTTATTCTAGTACATTATATGCTTTAGACGATTTAACTGTGACCAGTTAACAAATGGAAATGTTAAAAGTAACTAACCGTTGGTTCTTACATTTACATGGACAGACAGACACAGTAATAGGGTCCCGTTGACACCATATTTCCATCGGTAATAATACCATCGGTAATAATGACGAATATCTACGAATGTCATCAGTACAGCGAAGTGCCACGGGTCTGTTTGTTACCCAAGCAGGCCGACGTCAAGTCAGTACCCCAAGAGTATTGCCGCCACATGTTGCGCCATTTTGCAATTAAAAGTGTCCGTTTTCTAATCTTTTTAAATGACTAAAACTTTTTTTTTAAATAAAGTGGCGCAACATATGCAAAATTTGTCAAGTTTCTATTGACCTGATTCATATAATTAATATAAAAAATATTATAAGCATATAAATTATAAATTATTTGACATATTCGTGTCAGCTAACGTATGGTGGATACTTTCGCTTGTGAAATGTGAATAATAATATCACATGTTTCGTCGGTATAGAAAAAAGTGCAAACATTTTGATTTTGCTAAACAACTGTCTAAATATTTGACGACCGGGCAGCTCAGTTGGTCACGTGGCGGTTAGTCCGCGTGTTACGCTAGAGGTCGCGGGTCGGAATCCCGCTTAGGTCATGAATGATAATGTATGTATTATATGTATTGCTATAATGAATATCTTAAGTGTATTTCCGTTGTCTAGTACCTGTAACACAAGTCCATACGGTACTTAGCACAGGGCTGGGCTAACGTGGTGTAACAAGTCCATAGATATTATTATTATTAATATCGTATCATCAAGATGATGTATTCATGTTAACAGCAGTTCATACCGCAAGGTCAGACTGAAAGGCCTAACTACGAAACACTTACACAGGTCAAAGTACCAACCGATCACTGAGACTGGCTAATTACGCGTAACTTGTGCCATGTTCATGGTTCTGTTATTGCTTCGGCCTGCCAATTGAATTACGCGTAACTTGTGCCATGTTCATGGTTCTGTTATTGCTTTGGCCTGCCAATTGAATTACGCGTAACTTGTACCATGTTCATGGTTCTGTTATTGCTTTGGCCTGCCAATTGAATTACGCGT
>JAFELO010000899.1:869150-885036 GCA_017140195.1 Eumaeus atala
AACTTGTGCCATGTTCATGGTTCTGTTATTGCTTCGGCCTGCCAATTGAACTGAAAAGGCGGCTCTTTGGAACCCTCTTTAACAAAAAGTGACTAAAGACTTTCACCTGCCCTTCGTGGGTTCAGGGGGCCAGGTTGGTGGGTTATTCTGTAATACGAGAAATATATAATAATACTCCGGGGAATTGACATTACTCTTAGGGTACTGGTAGCTTGCTCGGATAATAAACCGACCCTGAGCATTCCGTTGTACTGATGGCATTCGTAGATATTCGGCACCATTACCGATGGCGACTTTGTTGATAAAGATGTAGTGAACACTAGTTATAATAGCAATGAGGAAAACTACTAGAAGAGATGATTACAGTTGGCGTGGCCTATCATAAAACAATGCGGCCACTAGAAGACAGACTTGAGGCAGACGCGCTGAAGTAGCAGGCAACTGGGAGCGGCGCATAATAGATGACCACTGGGTCAATAAGGTCAGCACACACTCCGGCCGGGAGGTCGGCAGGGTGTAGGGATTATGTAGGATGACTATTAAAAGCCTTTTGTGTAGAGGATTTTCCGGCAGTGCGATAAGATACTTGTCAAATATTTATTGGATAAACAAACAACCTGTGTATATTTTACAGGAAGAGGTAGTGCCATGCATAGTTCATGACACTACATCCTCCTATGCAACGGGATTGGGCCGGCACGACCGGGTAGGTACCTCTCGCTCACATAGTACCGCCGTAAAGTGACATCTTCTGTGTCACGTTTGGTGCAGTTTGTGAGTAGCCGGTGGCCCCTTGGGGGGGGAAGGCAAGCAACACATCGGGAGTCGTAAAAATTCTCCCATTTGTCGTTTGCCCCGATATTCTGTTTAAAAAAACTCGAATTATTAGTCCCGTTGAGTTTGTTTCGCCAGTTCTTCTCAGGTCAGTCTAAGGGTTGAGCCGGTAGTAGTTTAGTAACAACGTACAAAAAGAGATTTATAAAATCATATTTTGAATAAAATATTTTAATTTTAAAATCCTATTTAATGTTTATGAATTTTCTCCATAAACAACGTCAGCATGGAACCGCAGTATGGAAAAATATAAACAGTAAAATCTTTCGAAACACTGACGCTCAGCGTAACGCTTTAACGTGCTTCGTGATTTCGATATCAAGCGAAGACCAGGACTGACATAACATGATCGTATTGATCGGGTACAGTCCGAAAGTGTCGAGAGTCTTCGCAAGCGAAATGTTGTACAGACGAAGAGTGTTATTGAATGTATGAAAAGTTGTACAGACGAAGAGTGTTATTGAATGTATGAAAAGAGTAATGAATGTGGAGCATTTACAGGTTTGTAAGGATTGAGACATGTGTTACTCCGATCAATCTACCTACCCCATTAGGAAAGTCGCGTGAAGATGTATGTGTGTGTGTACTTCGTGTGACACGCGAGAGTCCGGTGGTACCATGATAGTGATGGTGTAAAGTGCCTAAGTCTCATCATCATCAACAGCCGGACGACGTACTCTGCTGGACATACATAAAGTGCGTAACGGTCAGGAGCCACTTGCATCCAGCGGCTCCCCGCCACCCTCACCAAGTCGTCACTCTTAATTAAATTTACTGTAAACATTAAATCACAGAAAAAAAATTAATACCAACTTATATGTTTACGCAAATATAAGTTTCTCAACATAAGATAATTATCATTGTGACATCTCACGTCTTGCCAAA
The DNA here is from genome assembly GCA_017140195.1 of Eumaeus atala. Taxonomy (NCBI): domain Eukaryota; kingdom Metazoa; phylum Arthropoda; class Insecta; order Lepidoptera; family Lycaenidae; genus Eumaeus; species Eumaeus atala. The sequence continues at coordinate 870,870 of JAFELO010000899.1, forward strand.
TTTGAAGATACCACATCATCGGGAAGTTCCCTTTAAGAATGCAGACGATCTGTAATGGATTTCGTTTTGATTTTTAACGACGAACCCCCAAATGTTAGTACCACATAACATCTCGTGACATTCTTCATTACAAACTAGTTCGTTTCTATTCAGCTGTTGTGTAAAGCCTCGAAATGGGACCGGTTCGGACAAACGGTAGCCTGTTTTCTAATGTCCTCGCATATTGATCTACCGTATGTTTTTATGTCATTATTAATTATGAGGACTGTAGAAAATCGACTTTCATATTTTAAGGTATTTTTACATTATTTTACTGGCCCCGTGTATATATTTCTTTATTATTCCAGAGTGTAAAATATATCATCGCCAATTTTTATTAAAATCCGCTACTCTCAGGAACAAATCACGAACCGCACGAAGTGCGACAGTGTGTCATAGCTATGCGTGTGGTGTGTTACGTAAGCATGACATACAGATGGCAGTGTGACTGTCGTAGGTGAAAGCAGAGGATTATAACGTTTTTTTTTTCATAGTTTAAGGAGAATATCGAACAATCGGAGCCTTTCAACGACTACCGACGCCCATGGACATCAGCATATTTATACCGACGCGTTGCCCTCCTTTTCACCTCCCTCCCCAATCCCCTCAAAAATAGGAGAATGTAGTGTAATGCACCATGCTTGGCACTACATTCTTCTCCTGCTGTGGAGCATGATACTCTTAAACAAATTATAATATATTATTAGCTGTACAATTCGAGTAAAAAAAATTGCAGATGTCTAACTCTGTGGTATCACGTGAGCAAGAGGTACCTCAGTCGTGCCAGTCCAATTCTGCCGCAATTGGGCATGGCCCTACATTATATACAAACCTTTGCTTTTATAACTTTAGTATTATTAATTGTTAAGCGTAGAAATTCCCAGCATTACCCAGGCCTACACTGCGTTTATTATACATTATCTTGTGCCACTATATTATCATAACTAGCTTCTCCCCTCGTTGTCGCTCGCGTAAGTCCACCCCTACTAGTTGTAGCTTCGTGGTACAAAGCATATAGCCTTTCTCGATAAATGGACGATTCAACAGAAAAATCATTTTTCAATTCCTACTTCCTGAGATTAGCGCGTTCAGACAAACCAACTGTTTAGTCTTATACTAGCCGTATGTATATCAACGGTAGCATATTGTAAAACTAGTTTGATGCCGCCAAATCTGCTGCTGTGAGATTTTGACTTTTAATCTAAATATAAATAGAGTATCTGAGTATCATAAACAAATTTCCTACACCTCGCCCTGTATAATACAGCTATATCTACACTACATACTGCTAAATGCTAAAATATGCTAAAGTCACTCTCTCTGTCTATCGTCACGGCCACCGTACGATTTTGATAAAATCAGGTACCCATATAGTTAAAAACAATAATATAAACTTTTTTTTTTTTCAAAATTCAACCCACTAATTTCTACAACGATGTACGAAATTTATATATGAAAATTATTTAATAAATTGCACAAGTCACAGGTAACAGCTTGTGTTTATATAAGCGATTTCGCCAGCTGCTTCAGAAGATATTTGGATCACCATATCTGGTCTAAGATCTAATCGGTGCTAATGAAAATATTTTGCTTTTGAGAAATGGTTTAACAGATGGACTAAGTTATTCCGTATTCTTATCCATAATTAGAAATCAAACAGATCAGACAGCCATACCCTCGTCATTTTATACTAGAAAGCCGCCACAGCTATGCACGATCTCTATTTCTTCTCATAACTTACAGTATTCTGTATTTATTTACAAAATAAGGTCGCCAAAATCTTATAAAAAAATCAATTTTTTAAAACACAGATTTTCATAATATTCTCACCAATATAAAATACTACAAATATATCTATCATCTCTCTTAATAAGTAATACTGAATATCCGGACGAATTGAGATGAGTTAATAATGCAGTAACCGCAGAAATAGTCAGTTTCTTCATGTTATGCCCAAATTTTAAGCGTCCTATTTAAACCCTAGCGCGAACAGTATTGTTCTATGGAGTGTATATAAACCTGAGCTATATCACATGGAATAGACACCTGATCTGTGATACAACCGTCAAAAATGTATGGGTAATCAATGGAGGAAAAGCTTTTAGATGAAGGTTAAGCGTGGAGGCATTGGCCTTACTTCCGGTTCTGTGGACATCTTCAGTCTCATGCTATCAATGGACAGACATGTTGAAGAACTTTCCTACTCCCCTTCAATAGGCCACCGGAAAATAGAAACAGTATGCAATGGATATTATAACAATATGGGCATAGCTATCACTTTGTGGTGACATGTACGCGAGGACTACCTCTAAGCTCATGTAGGCCTAATTCTCCTGCAATACAGCATGACACAACCTTTTAAAGAAACCAATTAATTGACAGTTAAAAGCAACGTTTTAGGTGCCCCGACAGCCTCGTGACTCACACGTAAATATTTACCGAGAGTGAGCTCCGTTCGCCAAAATAATGTTCTCCGCCATGCACCTTTACACGTTTAGACAGCACATTCCTGTAATTTTCTGTTTATCTTTAAACGCCCACCGCAGTAGTTAATTGTGTATCAGGTGGAAGAAAAGCGACATGCGTTTGGTATCGCCGGCAGAATTCAGATGAAATTTTCTAGAAACCTTTCAAAGCAATTGTGTCATAACATTTAACTGTATATCAAATGTCAGGCCGAATTAATAGATCAGTCAGCCAATCAGTCAATCAGTCAGATCTGTCCCGAGGGAAGTATTAATTTTTATGGGGATACAAGATTTAATGTACGACACTCCACATCTGTGTCTGTGCCAAGGTTCATTCTAATGAGTTTAGTACTTTTTGCGTGAATAAGTAACAACCATACATAAAAACCAACACATTTTTAATATCTGCAGTTTTTTTTATAGCAAAAGGGAACACACGAGTAATCTGTGCCTTTTGATCATGGACGTTCGCATGGTTCTTACGCAGTAGCGTTACCGTTCTATCATCCTCCCCACCCCAATGAGCCACCGGCTACATACAAACCGCACAAAACGCGACAGCGACGCTGTCAATTTACGCCGGTATCAAGTCAAGATCCAGTCAAGACCCAATTTCGTTGCTTAGGAGGATGTAGTGTCAAGCACCATGCAAGGCACTACCTCTTCCGAAACGAAGAGTACACATAATTTACATTTTACTCATTTAACTAATTATTTAGATAATGGTAACAAAGCAATATTAATGCCGATCATATAGTAAGCAGTCAATATTTCAAAAAACAAAATCGAATGAATGACAGAAGTGTTAAACACTCATCATTTATTCTAAGAAGTATACTTAATAATGTTAAAAACTGCGCAACTCCCCATATTTCGATCAACCAAACATCATTATAGAAAGCATGTAAATTATGTCACGTCTAAACATTTAAAAGTCTACAACATCGGACATCATAAAATGCATTACTGGCTAGAAATTAGCGCCTCCGCCGGGTTCGAGTCCCGGGCCAGGCAAACAACTGAACACATTAACCCACGGCGATGGCGGGTTAACGGTCGTTAGCTGCTCGGGATGTATTATGACATCACTCGTACACTAGGCACGTGCCACGACTTTGTGTGCAGTTTTTGGATATGTAGGGTCCACAATCTTGGTTCATTGAATTCTTCCGTAGTGCAGATGCGCACAAGCAAAGTAAATGATTAAGGGAAACGAGAAATCTGGCCACCTTATGTTAAGAAATGAAACAAAAATATTTTTATACAAAGTCAGATCTGAAAATATCCGGCGAAACTATCTCGGTGGGACTTTAATTTCAATTCGTAATCGCAAATAATTTACAATTCTTGACCTGAGATCCTGATGAAATTATTGAACCGAGAACTGAGATATGAAAAAATCATCGTATTCTCGTATACATTGCCAGTAGTTAGGCAATCATTACTATAAATAATTAATTACACTGCCACAGGATCTGAATAGAAAAAAATTTAAGTATATGTTGGTATATTTCAATAAACTTAAATAAATAATTTACTTTTTATTAAATTTGTATTACTTTATTAATAAAATTACACAAATTACGACCGCTTTGGACTAATTCATCGACAAAAACACGACCACTCCGTCAAGAGTCTGCGACTGAGAAGAGGTTATCTATGCGCGTGTAATAACAGAAATGTCGTCCCAGCCGAATTTCGGCCACGGCGGCCATCTCTATAGAGACTAACCAACTTCACAGGCCAAATTATAGTGCAAAAGTGTGGGGGCCATCTCTATAGAGACTAGCCAACTTCACATACCAAATTATAGTGCACAAGTGTGGGGGCCATCTCTATAGAGACTAGCCAACTTCACATACCAAATTATAGTGCACAAGTGTGGGGGCCATCTCTATAGAGACTAGCCAACTTCACAGGACAAATTATACTGCACAAGTGTGGGGGCCATATCTATAGAGACTAGCCAACTTCACAGGACAAATTATAGTGCACAAGTGTGGGGGCCATCTCGCACAGCTTACCGAGCCATGTCATCTTTGCGCCAGCCGATCGTCAAATCTACACTAATATTATAAAGGAAACTTTTGCTTGTTTATTTCTTTGTTTGCATTAGATAGGCTCCAACAGTACTGGACCGACTAGAAACATTCCCATCATCAGCGATGATATAATACGACGAAGATAGGCTATATAACATTTTCTAAAACGGTAGAGATAATTATAATAACTTAAATAATGTAACCAAAGTTGTAAAAAACTAAGCTGTCCCGGAAGACGTTGTTCTGTCATAAATCTGTCATTATCTGTCATTATTGCCATATTTTGTGGAAAATCCGTGCGAGGCCGGGACGGACTGCTAGTTACGTATATTCCCGTGCATATATTTAATGATAAACGGAGGGCAAAAGAGTGGTTGGTTCAACTGGATGGAAACATTCTTTTGTATAGCATAGGGGGAAACGAACAGTAGGAGCCTTTTAACTACTACCGAGGGCCATAGACATCCACACACCTTATTGCCCCCTAATTGGCCCGATGGTGATGATTGTGGTGACTGATAATAACGAATGAAGCAGAGAACCACCACAGTGATGATTTTGATAAAGATGATAAGGACTATCGTCATTAGCTACGCGCAGAAACATCTAAATTCCGAGGTCATACCGTTTGCATCCCCCGGCATCGAACCTAAATCACGCACACACCTCGAGGGTCTAATAATACAAGCCGTAAAGCTGTCCGTCTGTGTGTATTTTAATTATAACCGCTGAAGTTATGGCGATACGAGAGCTCGCAAATTGCTTTCGCGAGTTTATCGCATATAAAGTCCTCTGATTGACAAATTAGATTGATAATATATGTCGGGGAAATAAGAGGCAATCTGCGCCCTCTATGCTGTCCGTGCTCTCTGTGCTGTTTGTGCTTTGTGTGCTGTCTGTGCTCTCTGTGCTGTCTGTGCTCTCTGTAAAATCGGTGCTCTTTCTGTTTTCTGCACTGACTGTCTGTGCTCTATTTTTTTAGTATACTTCTAGTATGGACAAACGAAAAATCGGGACTTTTTTACGAATACCGACCCCCATGAACAACAGCATAATTACTATGCGGATGCGTTGCCCTCGTGTTCACCTCACCACGATGGGCCTCTCTATATTGTGCGCCAGCGCCACTCTCAGTGCTCCCCATGTTCTATGATCTCATTATTTTCAGTGATTTCTTGATCCTATAAAACCCACTTTTATAGGATATAAACATCAAAAATCTCAAGGTTAGTGGGGTACGACATATGCGGACCTGCACTTTGTATGGTAGCAACCGTGTGTTGGTGTGTTTTGCCCTACTAAGAACACTCATCTTTTGGAGACTAACTTGTCATTTTCTTCCAATTGTCCGCAAAACTGAATATTACGCGATATGTTGATTCCAAGTATTCCTATAATAGTTGAGGCCATTAGGGGGTGTTTTAAGGGAGGAGATGTGATGGAGGAGGAGGAGATGGGTTTCTTTTAGCGGTTTCCTTTTAGAGGTTTCGATATCTACCCTCTATTCTCACTGACATCTCTGTAATCTTTGTACCCTCTGCATGCTCTGTGCTCTCAGCATTCTCTGTGCTCTCTGCATAATCCGTCCTCTGTGAGCTATGCTACACGTGCACTTTATGCTGTGTATGTTCTTTGTGCACTGTATACTCTTTGTGCTATGTATGTTCTTTGTGCACTGTATACTCTTTGTGCTATGTATGTTCTTTGTGCACTGTATACTCTTTGTGCTATGTATGTTCTTTGTGCACTGTATACACTTTGTGCTATGTATGTTCTTTGTGCACTGTATACTCTTTGTGCTATGTATGTTCTTTGTGCACTATATGTTCGTTGTGTTCTGTATTCTCCGTATATTTTACCTTTATCATGATAAGGAAATAGGAGGAGTAGGAGATTACGAAACTTGTGCATAACGGACCTTTCATAGCATTCCTTATTACGGAGCGAAATCGCCTATCGATCCTCCGCGGCTCAAATCAAAGCCCAAACATAATTCCTTACAATTACACAAGTAATTATCTGGCGCACAATTAGCTATTGTAAATCAACTGTGCCTAATGGGCATTTGTGTTATGTGTAGTGAAATAACTAAATACAATGAGGGGCCGCTCATGGAGACTGCTGCATTCCCATGTAAAAAGGATGGCCACTGAAAGTAAGACTTAAGACAATATTCTAATTCGTTTTATGATATTGCTGCGGTTTTTCTTGTGTAAAATCTATACCTGGGCACCATTAATCTTTGCAAGAATAAGAAGTATTTCTTTTATAATACCAGATTTTAACATGATACAACTGAGTCATTTTTTAAGCCAATCCAGATCCCCTAAAAGATTTTAAGGTGGAAAAATAATTCGGAGTATCTCTAATGCTATCTATGAAAAGCATTTCTAATACTAAAAAGATCCTGTTGTCCTCTGGTTCTTGTGGTTGTCCTGCTATCAGTTGGTCTATGGAATAATAGATATTTTAATTAAGTGATTAATATTTCGCCTTATTGGTAACGGACCCGAAGCATAGCAACAAAGACGGATGATGGCGTCCACAGTGGTTTTAGCCAGTATTACGAGGGCAGTCTTGCATAACCCACCCGATTCAACCCAAGTCTGGTAGAAGTATATAAAGGTGTTTCCCACGAGAACCATATAAGTGATTTTTGTTTTGCTGTCAATTAGGAATATTTAATTTGGTCTTTGTAATTTCACATTTTCGGAGGTAGGTTGTCTTGGCGTTCACCGAAAGAGGCCGATGTCCAGCAGTGGACTGATAAGGGCTGATAATGGTGAATCATGAATTAAATTAGTCTTTTAATGCATTCGAATTACTAGTAGTGCAATGTTAATATCCAGTACATATTTCACAATTATAAAAGGATGGAATTTTTTAGTAATCTCAAAGGTATCAAGGTATTGGTGTATATGTCGCAGTTGGATTATCTAAATCGTCATATTTCATTACGGCTAGCCATTTTCAGAAACAGCGGCCCCGTTTTTCCAGAAGCGGATAATAATCCACTTCAATTCAATAAGGCTAGCTTTATTGAATAATGTATAACGCCAAAATCTTTCAGGTGGCACTTCACTCAGCCGTGTCCAATCCGGCGATAATCAATAGCTGGTCCACTATAAAACAAAACAGCAGTTTATAAAGTAGCTAGTCGCAATGTAATACGGCGTTTTGTACAATACGACCACGGAATATATGAAACATTTTTTATACCTAAATCATTATTATTAGGTAATATTTTCTTCGCTCAGTGAATGGCAGTCTCTATCTAGCTATTCTGTAGACATCGCCTCACGCATGAATAAACTATAGTCCGTGAAAGGAGATTCCTTGTACGGGGTCTGAGGTGTTCGCTTACGTACGCCGCTCACTATCTGATGCGATAGGCCGGTAATGTGCTTCCCGCATTCGAACATTCTAGATGCTTTTAATAGCTCCCGCCTAACTGTCTTCTGTTGGTTACAGATCTGCGGCGCATGAGTGCCACAGAAGAACCGGTGAGGTTTTAGTGGCTATACACAATGGCAAGCACCAGGTATCGATGCAGATGTATAGAGCTCCATTGCACTGTCCCAAAGTTGGTGGGATTTTCCGGTGGTTAGGGGCATCCCTGCGGTGGTGCAGGTGTCGGTCCCTTATGTTACTAGCCGTGGAGGATTAGCCTGAAGATTTGTTGTTCTGGGACACCTCACCAAAGGCGACACTGATGGCACTCGCGGTGGCCTTTGTGGGTATTCGGCGTTATAAAGTGCCGAGGGCCCCACGCATCGCTGGACTTCACCCAGGGCCGGTGAAAGTGCGTAAATGGGTTTGCTCGCATCAACAAAAATATATCGATACGACCGTTTCTATAAAGAAAAAATATTGAGATTGACAGTCACCTGGTATACTGAGGTTTACGTGCTTACTGGATTGGCCTAAGTGTTATTGGAATTTTCCATTTTTTAAATAACAGTCTGGAAATCAAGGAGTTAGAGGTTTAACATCACTATAGCTCGGAGAGCACGTTGGGCCGCTGATCTTTGTGCCTGGTATCACTTCGGTCGTGTCGGACTGCTGCATATCGGAATAGAAGGAAGATAAAGTAGAGAATGCAGGTAGACACACGAAGCACCCACTTTGACACTTTAATATATCCTCCCGTCCCCGTAGAGTTGGCCAGTCTATACGGGATGGCCGTCGTAGCCGAAAAGAGGAATACTAGGGAGTTATTAATTGTATTCACAAGAATTGTAGATATACTGAGGACCGGCTGGGTCAGCCTGTCAGAGGTGGAAGGGTGGATTGCCGCCTAGGTCATAGATGTATAAATGTGTTATCCATTATATAAATTATAAAGTATAAAATTTGTGAAGTCTGTAAAAATGTTAAATATATATCCGTTATCTAGTTGCCTGTAACGCAAGTCCTTACGGTACTGACAACAGGACTAGACTATAGTGGTGTTTGAAGTCCACAGATATTATTAGTATTGTTATATCATAGTCTGGATGGCTGAATCGCCGTATTTAATTACGGCTAGCCATTTACAAGTACAGGGCTATTTTACTTTGTGGCGGGCCAACGATTAGCCGAATTAAGTAAGGCTGAGTAAAATTGCGCCTGAAAGAGTTTGGCGTTATACGTTATTCAATAAAGCTACCCTTATCGAAATAAAGTGAATCTTTATCCGCCTTTTAGAAGCGTTTAACGTTCATAATTTTAACGCTCGCGGCGTTGCTTGACGACAGCAACAATGGCGTCGATTGACAGAGAAAAATACCATGCCCAGATAGGATTGCGGGTTGCAGGCTACGCTCCCGCCTAAGCCTTCGTGGTTAGGTTATTTTTTATTTACACTCCAAACACTTGGCCTAATTTTATACTGGTGTCAATCGCTATCACTGCCTAAAATCAAGACATTAAATGAGGCTCAACGTCACCTACCCAATTAAAGAACGCCTCATAATGACAATCCGGCTAATCGTTAGCCCAACACAAAACAAACCGGCCCAGTTTTTAAAAATGGCTAGCCGTAATGTAATATGGCGATTTGTACAATATGACTACGACTGTTATATAGGGATGTATACCTATTTATATCAAGTAATTATTATTATCTTTATAAATAATATTTATGTATTTAGCTATAGAAACCTACAAAAATAATACACACACGTCTATTAATTAAAATAATCTATACATGTATACAAAAAATGCTACAAACATAATGTATCTATTACACATGCTAAGGAGCTGTGAGCGATACTGATGGTGGCTTAGCTCATTTCAAACCCGATCACTCAAAACAAATCAGTTGCGCAAGCGCAGTACCATTCCAAATGCGTTTTAAAATGATGAATGAAATATGTCTGCCCAAAAGTGAGGCCTAAAGGGCCCCTCTAATTGAGTTACAGATAATTAAAGCTGGAACGATTCTATCTGTATTGATTGATGGTTGTCTGCCCCGCCCCGACGTGGCGGTTACGTACCACTCTCTAAATGATATGCAATCATAACTGATATGTACCTTTTGTTTGGTTGTGTGGAGGGAGCACCTGAAAATCGATGCCAGGGGTCGCCACTGGTGATTACAGCAACTTACGAAATGGAAACAACCGGACAATCCAAGTGGATTGTCCGGTTGTTCAAAAATTGCTCGACAAAGAGTAACTTCCACTGTTCTAATATTCTATGATAACAAATATTTTCTTAAAAATTGTAAAAAATAATGTACCATCGGTGCCTAGAGCGGACCTGAGAAGTGCTCTCAACAAGACCCCTCAATTTTTACAGAATTTTAAAATTTGTGGATACTCGTAATAATTTGTCCATGAATAGTACCTACCCCGTACCTAATTAATTTTGTTAATTGAAAAAGCACAGATAGAACAGAACACAATATAAAAAAGGTAAAAGTAGAGTGAGTAATCTATCACTGCGAATGACCCCTTCTAGACAAACATTTTTATGGCTCAAAGAAAAACAAAATTCAATTAAACCCGCCATCCAGACCCATCTGTTTATCAGTGTAGTCAACCAAGAAGTAATTATCTATATACAGGCTGACTGGCAAAAGATTGTACATATTCTTTCTTTTTTTTCGGACCTGAACTTTTGCTGTGGAAGCAAAGAGAAGCCCGACACAACTTCATCGGATTGCTATGACTGTGACATCTCTGGCGACGAGACTAGGTTTGGAGTCGAAAGAGGGACCGACCCCTCTCTCTCCCGCAGATGGGAGAGATGCATCCCGATATGAGAGTGTTTGTAACAGCTGACTTAACTTTTAAAGTCACGGCCTTCTCACGCGACTCTGACGTCGTGGGGCCGTACATATTCCAGGACAAGACAGGTAATGTAATTGTAACCAATAAAACCATGTGAAACCAAAATATTGTTTATGTTGTATTGCGTTTGTACACACAGAACTTTGTCAAAGTATTTTAAGGTGGTATGGTCACCTACTCACGGCGCCACGAGTGAATATAGTGCGCGCTATCGAGTCTAAGTAAAGAAATGATTATATGGATGGAAAATCCATAATCCACGAAATAACTGCAACAACGCCTTGACATCAGAATCGATTATCGGACACCCTCGTTCAGTATGTGCAGCTTTTTACCAGTCTGTATCAAAGCGAAATACCACCCACATGATTAAAAACTAAATCTATGACATCTATAAACGTGTAGGATGATGACAGGTTCCTTTTAGGGTGCAGACATCCGCTAAGAACTAATTTTACGGTGACCCCTAAGGGTGCGTCTTTGGGGATGGAGTACACGGTTGAAATCGCGAGGGGCTGCTACTTATATTTGCATTTCAGTTCATAAAAAAATGTTGCTCCACTCCAGCAAATATAAACTCAACCTGTCGTTAGTATGAAACCTCGGTGTGCAAAATTTGCGCTTCACTTTTCTATACTTGTCACACTAATAGGTAGTGCTAATGCCATTACTGTACAGTAGGCCAAATCACCATATTGAGTATCGCATATTTGGCCCACTGTGTCTTTCGTCTGACATTTGCCAATATAACGTCAGGTTACCGTTCATAACGGCAAGTGATTGCCACATACAAACATCGAACTATTGACAATTATTCAATAATTACCCGAAGTGAAAATGTTATCAATAATTTTTGTGAACTGTATTTATAATTGTTCATTTCTTTTATGGCAAAAACACAATTCCATATCTGACTGACTATACAGTGCAGACTTTGTATATTTTTTTTTAGGTTTTATTACCTATCACTTCACGATTCAGCCGGAAATTGATAGCCTTGCGTTCGCTTTTTTTGGGTGTCCGGTGTGATAGTAGGGATGGAGTAAAGTGGAACAATATTTCTGGATAAAAATTATCTGTTACATACATATGCATGAAATGCATTACCCATGATCGGACGCAGTTGGGTAGAAATAGTATTAGCGTAATAAGCCACAAGTTAGCCGCCTGTTCCATATGAAGATATGTTGTAAACTCGTGCTTAAATTACCTTTTTCAAACACAATCGGATAAAAATGTATATTGTCGCCGCGTCATACTTGACCATGCTACTGTTACAATACAAAATGAAAAGTGTTTCACCGTGGAACCCTGAAATGTACATTTTCACGCTTTCAAGGCACAGATTCACAATTTGTAATGGCGGTAACAAAAACCCTTGAACCACGCCCTCTGCAAAACGCTGTAAAAACTCAAACAAACTAGGGCTGGACAAAACTGCATTTCAATTTTAAAATATCCTCTACACCTATAAAATATTTTCATGATTTTTTTTTGTTTAACATGTGTATTCATTGTTGTCTTACTAAAGACCTCTCTTAAAAACTGACGAATGTAAAAGTTATATCCATGAGGGTGAGGCAAAGGTGTAAACGCCGCTTAAAATCTAGAAGACACAGTAACATCACTATTAGCCAGAGGTGCGTTGCGGTTTCTGTGGGCTGGCATGTGCACCACTGCCAAAACACGACATAGCTGTGTCACTTCGTGCGTTCTGTGAGTAGCCGATGGTCCATTGGAGGGGAGGAAAAAAATCTAACAAATTTAAAAAAGTCGACGAATTTTACCTTATATTCAACGAGCCACCACTTCAACGAGCTTATGTCGTAATAATAATAATATAAAGCTGAAGAGTTTGTTTGTTTAAACGGGCTAATCTCAAGAACTGAAAAATTTAATTGAAAAAAATATTTTTGTGTCGAGTAGTCCATTTATTAAAGAACGCTACAGGCTATATTCCATGACGCTAGGGCAAACAGGACCGGTTTTCGCGGGAGAAACCACACGATGATGCTTGTTTCCTATATTACCTCAATTATTGTGTGTGGGTTTCCTGCGCTGGCTTGCTTTAAAAAAGAGCCTGCGATTGTGGGTATCGAGGCGAACGTCATAGCCATGTTCTGATCTCGAGGGGCAACTACTCTTCGGTGATGGGACGACCCACTACTGGGATTGGGTAGTGGTGCGCCTAGGTGCAGAGGGCATATGGCGTGAAGGTGGGTTAGTATTATATTATATTAGTTGCATGTGTACACGATGAATGGCAGCCCTGCGGCTTAACGGACGTTTCCCGTGCACACACATCGACGCTATGCGCACCTCTCCGCATCAACACAGAACGCCATGTATAATAAATATTTGGACGTCCGCAGCTCGAGAACATACTGTTTATTGTTCTTTTATGGCGTTGCGAATCTATGGCACGTCATCATGACCGCGAGTACGTCTGCTCTTTCAAATTTTAATTGTGCAAAATATTTGTTATATTGCTTCAACCAATACGTTCTACCCGTGATGGCCTACGGGGCCGAAGCATGGCCTCTTAATTTAGGACTGGTCCGCAAGTTTACGGTGGGTCCGATAGAATTCGTAACAAACACATTAGGTAGAGAACTAAAGTTTGCGATATCACGCGAAGAGTAAGGTCGCTGAAGTGGCAATAGGCTGGTCATACACTCAGAAGATCAGATGGCGGATGGGTCACTAAAGTTCCGGAATGAAGGCCGCGTTTAAGAAAACGAAGTATTGGTCGACCGTTCATGAGGTGGGAAGACGATCTCCGTGCAGTAACCAATCCGGGATGAATGCGAGCAGCAGGAGATCGGCCGTCTTGGCGTTTATCGAAAGAGGCCCACGTCCAGCAGTGGGCCGACGAGGGCTGGTAATAATGATGATGATCATTTGTTACATTGCACTTCGATCTCAGCTTCGATTGGAGGTAAATTTGGGCTACGGGGGGGGGGGCTTAATATAAAAAGACTTTTCAGTATGAGGTAGTGCCATGCTGCACCGCAGCCGAATTGGCCCGGGACGACCGGACACGTGCCTCTCGCTCACATGATAGCGCTGGAGAGTCGCCGAGTAGAGCGGGGAAGTGAAAGGGCAGCGGGGATAATTTCATATTGCAAATCAACTCCGCCCGGCAGCGGGGGGTTGAGGTGGTCAGCCTCATCAGACAAGCCAAACAATAAACGAGCTCAATTATTCTTCTCCACGTAAACGCATCTTAAGCATCTTTCGGTCCCAAACGTAATCACTATTTGGTACCCCCACAATACAATACAACCCTCGGTATATTTCTTCCCATCTGAGTGAAAAGCGGGGGGGGGGGGAATGGGTCTGT
>JAFELO010000899.1:885041-975919 GCA_017140195.1 Eumaeus atala
GGGGGGGGGGGGGAATGGGTCTGTCCTCCTATCGTCTCCCTAAACCAGAAGACACAAAAGTCTTCGATAGTCCGTTGAACGGTAGTGCGTCTCTCCGAAAGAAAAGAGCAATGTGGAGGGGCTTCGCATTCCAGCGATGTCTACAGATAATGTGCAGTGTTAATATTATATAACAAAATCTGTTCTAAAACCATTTGTGTCTTCACTTCTCAAACAATCTTTTTTAATATAATTTTATAAAAACAAAATAGGCGGTTCTAGCAATAAACAATTTTCTGTAAAGAGAAGAATAACATCTTGACAGCATACATTACAATGTTCTGTTATTCAAGAAAACCCTGGTCCTAAACACCAATAAAGAAACAAAATTACCACTCTATAACGACATGATTTCCAAATCAAAGGCCTTTAAGCCCTATTTACGAAACACAAAACGAATTAATGATCAGTTGAACAAACAGAAATAATTGTAATGAAAGTGGACAGGTCGATTCGTAAGTATCGAATAAAACACAAACTCTAATTTTATTACGCGTAAATTAATTTGCATGTCTGTAATGTACAGTCGGATGCGGAAATAAGTGATTAAATTAAGGATGTTTATGTACTTTCGAACTCTTTAATCTTATATACTAAACTCATTGGTTTTGGCAATTATATTATGCTAATTATAGCACAACTACTATCGATGATAATTTCATAACATATACAAATCATAGCCTTTTGTGTTTGATAGGAACTTCGAGTACTTTCAGAGCAAGCTTTTTGCTTTGTAAGTTACTTTACTGAATAATACAATATTATTCTTATTATTCAATGTTAATATAAATCGTAAAGCAAAATGATCGCATTTCAAAAAGCTCAAATCAACAAAAACGGTTTTATATTGCACAAATTATGTTTTATTAAAGATGGAAGAGAGTATATCGACCACAGCAGTAGGTATGAAATTGTCGTGGTCCAGGTTACATTAGAGGACGAGTTCTTATTATTAAAATAAAAGGAAAAGCATAAAATAACCTTTACATTCAGCTTAAAACCTTTATGTTAACTTAGTAAAAATGTATTCATATATTTCACAATTCGACTGTACTAAGTCCATCGAAATTTCGCCAACGCCATCGCGCAAGGCTCGATCATTAGCATCTCTTTTAAGTCCTGCGCCTAAAATAACAAAATCAACAAAAGTTAAACCTGGCCACTATTCTATACGTGTCCTTTGATATAAATTACGTTTGCGACATTAAATATTTTCCTGTTTAGTATTCTTGTGCCTCAAAAGATAAACCAGAACCCTATAAGGATCACCTTGTCATATATCTGTACGTCTTTTAAGTAAATTTAAGGGAATACCTCTTTAGGTTTCCCTAAAAGACTTACTCAATGAACCTTTAATAGAAATTTTGTAAGAAATGAGCTAATACTTTGGTGATAAAAGGACGGCCTGTAGTTACCGTCACTCCGTCTCTTACTTGATCGTTATTTTTTGCCCCTACTAATTATTGCGACAATGCAAAGAAGGATAACATAACTGTTTCGTTCTTTGCCCAATCTCCGACGTTGAAACAACAAAACCGTACGACAGGCGACAGCCATAGCTTAACGCTGGCATTCTGTGAGCGGCTACATCATCAGCCCTCGTTGTCAACTAAAAATCAGATTCAGCAATGTAATTTTTTTATAGTAATGGGGGATGCGATCAAACGGAGCCCTACCGACTCCAGTAGACATTCGCATTATTGTTGACATAAAGATGCGTCGCTCTTTCTTCCTCCCCTCCAATGGGCCACTAGTTACACACAATGGTTATATGTGAGCCAGAGGTCCCTCACCAGTCGTGGCGAATTCGGCTGCAATGCAGCATGACATTCATTGCTGTATTCATTTCTTTTTAATAAAAAAAAAAACTTTTTTAACAACACATTCAAATCTTTTATACATCCCGAACTGTCATTAGCGAGGTATAAATGGGTTTCGCGCCATAACGAACGAGTATTGCCACAATGGAAAATCATAAATCACATGTCACTTTGACAGCTGCTGAAAGAAGGCCCGTCAATGCATGGATGCAGAACTTTTAAAATGTCTTAGCATTTTTTTTATATTCCTTTGATTAATTGGAATTTAAAAAAGTTATAAAGGTGTTACAGTTATTTATGAATGGATCTTAAATTGTTGAGTAAAAGAAATATACTCGTGGTAAATAAATTCTGTAGTGACATAAAGAAAAGTTGTATCTGTTATTTGACACATTATGTTTATCTTATATATAAAATTCTCGTGTCACAGTGTTACTTACCTTACTCCTCCGAAACGGCTTTACCTATTTTTACCGATTCTTATGTATATAAGATATATAATAATATGCAGTAGGTCTGAGAATGTGCTACTATCTATTTTCATACCCCAAAGTGATAAGGGTTGTCAACTCTTGACGTTTTTTTAAATGTTACACGTTACAATTACAACAAATACAATTGCCAAAACAACGTCTGTCGGGACAGGTATAAACAATATAAATCCACTATATATTTCATCGATAGGGATATGCGGCAGCTATACAAAAAACTGTGTACCTGTCTATTCTAAATAATTAGGTTTAAGTATGCAGGTGTAACAGAGTGTGATCGCTTTGTTATCAATCACAAACCTAACATTGTTATTACAAAGTAGATAAATAATTGTTAAATAAATTTTTGAGTATTACTTTTTGGCTGTAACTGCGAAACATTTATCAAATTTAAATGATATAATATTGTACAGGCCTACCGTTTTGTTTTTAATATAGTGCAGTATAAATTGTATGTATAATTAATAGTTTAAGTAGCTACTTCAGTATAATGTTGTTAATGTGTAACAGTGTCAGTAACTTCAATATACTCAATAAATGTATTCTATTCTATTCTGAAATAAATGTATTCTATTGTAATTGTGCTGTATATCATTATACATACGCGTATTAATATTCTACTAGCAGATTTCGAAAAGCTAAGCGCTTTGGCATGCTGCTCTAGTGACATAAGATAACACACCTGTATAGAATCACTAGTAGGCCTTGCGGTTTCACCCGTAAAACATAGTTAAATTCAATTTTATGAAATTCATCCCCTACTTCCACTCACTTAGGGCTTGGGTTTCCAAAAACTGTTTAAAACGAAAGGAAATCTAGAATCTAGTTCCATCTACAAGATAGTAATCTAGAAACTTGAAGTTTGGTACAGAAGTGTAACAAATTTTAAGTTTCTAGATACATTTCTAAATTCTAGGTGCAGTAGTTTCGGCTGTGCATTGTCTGTCAGTCCGTCGATCAGTCACTTAGTAAAGGAAGAGGTTTACATATACAAAAGAGAGAAAGAGATGAAAAAAATATGTATTTTGACCGCTGATACCTTCGTTTTAGTGTTAAACATATTTTTTCATGTAGCATTCGCTAAACGCGTCAAGGTTCGTTTTTCATTATACAAGGTCATCATTAAAGTCATATGAATTACTTTATTTTTTATAGAGTAGGTAGGCAAACGATAAATCGGAGCCTTTTTACGACCACCGACGCCCATTGACATCCACATAGTTACTATGCCGATGCGTTGCCCTCCTTATAATGGTTATATGAATTACTTTATTTTTTATAGAGTAGGTAGGCAAACGATAAATCGGAGCCTTTTTACAACCACCGACGCCCATTGACATCCACATAGTTACTATGCCGATGCGTTGCCCTCCTTATAATGGGCCACCGGTTACTCACAAACCATAGAAAACGCGACACCGAAGATGTCACTTTACGGCGGTATTATCTGCCCGGTCGTGCCGGCCCAATTCCGTTGCATAGAAGGATGTAGTGTCATGCACTATGCGTGGCACTACCTCCGCCTATACAGCAGGACTCCAACAAGCTCTTCTTCATGACACTACCTCTTCCGTAATGTACAGGTTAAGTATGTTTATAAATTGCGCATGTAATTCTGATGTCGGGGCACCATTGAGCGAAACGTTAAGAAAATGAACAAGCAGGGATATGCAACAAAAACCTAATCAGACCTAATGCACTCAATATATCATTGTTCGTCCGCTGATTTAGGTCCTACCTCCGAATTTAACCCTTACACCCCCTGTATAAAGCTCGATTTCATTTGACGTATGACTCAGTCTTGTCAGGTGCAAAAAACATACTTCATGCGCTTTGTTATCTGTGGCAATGTTTCCTTACAAAAGCGCTTATGGTCCTTTCGTATCACTTTTGAATGTGCGATATGATTCTTTTGCTCAGGTAATTTGTAAATGTCCGGCCGATTGTGATAAGTATTTTTAGAAGGATATATTTATATTAAAATGAAATGGAAATATTTTTACTGTAAATAGAATTATATAAATTAGTTTCTGAACGTCAACAAAAAGAGGTCTACAGCTACAGCTTGAAACCAGTCTCTCTCTCAATTTTATGCAAAATATTAACTCGATATCGCTAGACTGTTGGTTAGTTAAACAAGTAAGAGGTAGTGCCATGCAATGCATGACTTGGTACGACCGGAGCGGCACCTTTCGCTCATAAGATACATCTGCCAAGATATTTAGATATTCTGTCTTGTGATGACAGCAGTCACAGCTGATGCCTGTGTTTTAACTTGTCATTATACTCGTAATACTCCTCACCTATAGCCCACCTCTTGAGGTGGTCGTACAGCCCTCTGTCATCCTGACGTAGCACGTCCACGCATATAAGTATATAACAGATGCTTCCTCATAATCGATAGCTATGCTGTCGCGTCATGTACGGTTTGTGAGTAGCCTGCTACTCACAAAGCCTACATAACGCCCATTGAGGAGAGGGTGTAGGAGAGTAACACCTGCGCTTATTCTGCGAATGGTGATGGATTCGTTTGTCTTTCATATAATAAATATTATTTTATCATTATAGTAAAACTACTTTAACTGAGTTTATCGCGGCTTATTTAATTATTTAACTAGGCCCTAGTGGACCGACCATCCACGGTCACGGGTGGACTGACCATCTACCCGTGACCGTGGTTGCTGTAAAACTTCTGAAACGTCGGACTTATTAAATAAATAAAACGCGATAAAATATGTAAAATTAGTTTTACTGTCATTACAGTACATTACTAACATTCGCGTAAACTTAAGACATCGATATTATTTTATCGTTATTTCTAGCATGATATTCGCATTAAAAAAATCGGATTCAGTCGAATTCGCCTATTGACGGTTCCGTTGCGGCAAACCAAAAGATCCCAAATCTCATAAACTACCGAACCAATTTCCGTTTAAAATTTTGATAGAATTCATCTAAACTTTTTTTACATTTTCCTCATCGTCGTTCAGTAGTAAACAGCCTTGAATAAAGTACACTTTCAAAATTTCAAATGTACAGTGCCCATATCCTCTTAAAATATTTGTGACATGCGGACGGACAGACGGACATGACGAAGCTGTAACGGTTCTGTTCTTTGGAATTTGGCTCCGCAGCCCTAAAGAGCAATAAAGACCAAAAGCTGCAGTAAATGAGGATAAACACTTTCGCATATATAGTTTTGGTGTGATAATTCAGTAATTAAAGTCGACGCATAAATATTCATCGCATGGTAATGTTGCAGCTTAAAAGCTTTTATAAAGACAAAAGCTTTTCTGATAAGCTTTTACTGTGAAGTGTAAACAGTTCCTCGTGCTCGTCGGTGTTGCGCGAAATCATAAAAAAATATTGTGGCTTTGGGACGCAACAACGCCGCCATTGTTGGTGAGCTGACCGTTGTTTTTGTACAAAAATTCGAAGCGGTGGAGGGATTCTTTCATATTATGTACTACTATAACCAAGGGGAAAGAGGATCCCCGTCCCACAAATGTAGGACACGCACACACGTTCAGGTAGCTCCTATTTGTGATGACCAGTCTGCTGCAAATCTTTATAACATTGGCATAAAGGCTAATAGAAGCCTATCTATAGATAATATTGGCGTTTGTATTTAGTTATTAATACAATCAAACTCTTGTCTTCGCTCTTTGGAGGAAAGGAGGGCAACGCATTTACATGCCAATAATGCAGATGTCTATGGATGTACGTAGGTAGTCGTCGATGTGCTCCGACTGTACGTTTGCGTTATACTATAATGTGGTACCTATACCACGTGATATCTATATATCACAAGATTGTTATAGATCTATTTTAGAAATAATTCCCTTCCTCAGCGGCGGCTAGAATATCAATGGGACATTTAGGCCACTGATCTGTCGTCATTATACCCCCTTCCCCCACGAGCAGTAACACAACATAAACTTGTCTGATCCTGTCAACTGTGTGCTAACAGGACCAATGCTAGCGGTATATTGAGTCTGTAATTACCCAAAATGCCTTCCATGGGTGAAATTAAACCTGTGGCAAGTATAGAAACAGAGCCCTCAAAAGCTATCTGCCATTTATATATATATATATAAATGTACATAAAGCGGGCTTGTTACTGTGCAGCAATATCTTCCGGCAGCATTTACGTTACTTAACGGAATTGTAGGAACCAACAATTATCACAAACTTCTGGAGTGAAATACTTTCTACAGAACTAGTATTTTCCAGTTCCATGACGTCACTCGGTCCCCCGGTGGCCGACCTGTTCTGTTTACCGGTTTGGTCAATGCAACTCTTAAGGCACGGATCACGACTTAGAACCCGCGACCCCCGCCACTCAGCGACGGTATTGCATAAGCAAAACCATTACACACGTAGTGACAACGTGCAGGTGTAATCAACATTTTTTTTATTGTTTAACATCAAAGTTCTGAGCTGTGCCCTGCCATTGTTGCGTTGCAACCAATTCGAACAGGGCACACGGATCACTTTATAATAAAGGCATAAAGTAATAGTTGTCGAGTTTCTTGTGATTTCAAATAATATCGTCCTGGCCGATTTTCGGACACTGCGGCTATGTAGAGCCTGGGCAACTGCGGGGCATGTTATTGTGCACAAGTGTGTGCGCAGGCACAAATACACTCCCTGTTCTGTCATTCTCTTATTACGATGGGACGGCAACTCAACACGACCGGAGTGAAACCACGACGGCTTAACGTACGCGGGGGTGTAACACCATCAACTTTCTAATTCCGGACTGTTATTGGAAATTGAAAAATTCCAATAACACTTTCGTCCGAGCGAGGACTCGAACCCAGGACCCCCAGGAGGCTGTGGTTTAACTTGTTTATCACTGGACCACACGACAGTCAATTTCAAATATATGAATGTAGTGTTACATACATTTCAAATGACATTCAGTTTCAGATGTCTTGAGATAAAGGTGAAAAACCCCACGAAACGAATTTCAATGAATGACATCGTATAATTTATCAGCTTCAGTACACTAACTACTGGAACAACAAGTTGTTTACAGTAACAACCAACCAGCAAATCGGACCTGCACACTAAGGGATCTACACCACCATGAAACAACCAAAAATACGTCGAAAGAAACACGTCTGCCATGTAAAGACACTCTCAATTTCAACTCTTCTATTTGAAAACTTAAACTTGTCATCTATTACGGTCAAGTAAATACATCCCTATGATAGACGGAAGGACAGATAACGGAGTAGAAGGGCTCCACTGGTACACACAGGTACGGAAGTAAATCAAAATATCATTCCATTACGGAAGGCATTGAGCATCATAGCAAAAGCCGCGAATATTATATATTTTTGTATAAAATATCACAGCACTTTTACTACAGACGTTATTACTTACTAGAGAAGGTAAGACGGGGCGCTGATAAACCTATATTTGGAGCAAAAGTATTAAAGGCAATGATGGATGGGAGTAACAAGTAACACGGCATTTCTCTTGATTGATTTGCCGTTGTTATTCGTTTTCTTATTGCTGTAGGGTTATTTATAACGGAATAAGGGATGTTGATTGCTGGATATGAAATAGAATAAAATAAAAATGACTTTATTTGTAAGGTGACATACTAAACAAATAAGCGAAGAGAAACATGGTGAAAAAAATAAAAAAATAAAAAAATCAAAAACTACAAAATATACTTAATTTGCAAAAAAAACACAATAAAAACACTTAGTTAAAAAAAGACTGAGAAATTTTATCCATTTGGACACCTTACAAAATGGCGAGACCTCAGCATAAATCAGAACTATGGTTCTGACACTGATTTTCAGGTTCACCAATTATTATTTTTTTCCCTCTGGCAACAGTATTATTTTTATTTATTTGTGTATTTCAGGTCATGACACGAATAAGAACATTACGACGTAAAACTATAGCAAATATCATCCAATTTTTTTTATTGCGCATTTTTCCACACACATAATGCACAGATATATACACATACACACAAGTAATATATTGTATACAATACAATCGCATAGGGTTTACCCAATATAGTTTTAATTGTAACTAATGAATAATTAAAAAAATACTAATTAAAAATAAAATAAAAGATTAACTTAATCTTTGAGTGTCTAATAAATACTTTTTGTAATGTCGTTTAAACGTTGGTTTAGAAGAAACATCGCGCAATTGAGGCGGAAGATTATTCTAACACTTGGAAGCTGCATATTTAAAGCTGCCCCAGCATGCAGCTGCACAGCGAGCGGGTATGAATATGTGTAATGCGCAGATCTCGTGCGATGTGTTGTGTTAATGTGTCTTGTCCAGTGCAATCTCTGAAAGAGATAAGTTGGCACACCGTGATTAACTATCCCAAATAGCATGTTGGCTAGATGCAGTTGCATTCGGTTCTCCATCCTCAATAAAGAAGGTTCGTTTAAGAAAGGAGTTACATGACTTCGCCGCGGTATTTGAAAGCAGTAACGTGCACAGGCATTCTGCACAAGCTGTATGCACTTTTTTGTACGTTCTAATAGTCGTGGTCCTGTTAATGCATCAATATAATTGAACTGTGAGAGTACTAGTGCCTCACATAATCGAATGCGAAGCTCTTGACTTAGCGATTTCGTAATACGATATAAAACTTTCAATCTGTAGAAACAGTTACCAGCCACTTCTGAAACATGTCTTTCAAATTGCAGGTTTTCATCTATAAGTAAACATAAGTAGAGTGCTTCTGATACCCCTTCAATTCTTTGAGCATTAATAACGATTAACGGATCAATGATTTTAATCCTGTTTACTTGCTTTGGAGAACCAAGTACTATATATTTAGTTTTGTTGGGATTTAAAAGCAAAGCATTGGATTTAGCCCAGACATAAATTCTTCATGTCCTTTTTAAAGCGTAGGAAAATCCTAGTTCAATTCCTAGTTTCCAAGTTTGCGGTAGCTCAACGGGCTATGTTGGATGTTCCTCTGTCCGACAGAATTGGTAACGAAGTCATAAGGCAGAGAAGTAAAATATCCGTTATCGCGCAATGAACACACTCAGAAGAACAGATGCCAGATGGGCCAGTAAGATTCTCGAGTGGAGGCCGCGTTTAGGAAAACGAAGTGTTGGTCGACTGTTCACCAGGTGGGAAGACGATCTCCGTGCAGTAGCCGAACCAGGATGGATGCGAGTAGCAGTAGTCTTGGCGTTCATTGAGAGAGGCCTATGACCGGCGATATACCAATAAGGGCTGAAAATGGTGATAATGAAATCCTATCTGGTACCTTCTCTGCAGGAATATTGCTGAGATGGTTATATCGAAATTTGACCTGCTAAATCCACACGGAGTTATTTCTACCACAATTTAGTTCGTCAGTGCCGAAGTGTGCATGTATTCCTTTTTCCCAGGAGACCTGTTCCTCAGTTTCTCTGAGCGTGGCGAAGGACCTAGCCCTCGACTACGAACGTCATATCACGCTATTCAATCTGCGTCTGCTAGGGCGACGAACACGCCACAAAGCGCTGCGGTCATACAGGTCGGAGGAATATTTGGCGCCTTAATAAATCGTACCAAATATTTAATGTTACAATAAAATACCGCTTACACCTCTTAAATAATGTCCTTCTAGCCCTAATATATTCTAATGTACATTTTGTGTTAGAACTCCTCAAGAGCGTCAGGCTGCAGCAGGCAACATAGATCTGCATGCATACATACATTTAATGTCTGTGAACTTGTCACATCACAAGCCTATATATAGCAGCTGCATTGGGCCGGCACGACCGGGAAGGCACCTTCCGCACACGCGAAACCGCATTATGAGAGCCGGTGGCCCCCTGGGTCTCTGCATTGGAAAGGTGGGCAACACAACTTCATCACTAGGTTCCAACTGCTCGTTTGTCACCCTGTAATTAAAGCATAGGCTTCCCTTTGATAGAATCGGGTAAAAAATATGCGATTATTTGCGCCTGAAGATAATTGATGTTACAAAAAAGCAAAAATGTCTTCTATAATAAACATAACAAATGAATTAGACGCATCCTGCTGATACACTATTATCTGCGGCACTTTTATCAAATGGAAAATCTGCCGATCCATTTGATAATCGTTTAAATATCATCCCCAGCTAACAAATGTAATCATAAAATTACAATTTATTACGAAATTTTCAAACTATCTGGGTCTGGTTATAGTCCACAATCAACAATTTCTCAAAATTAATTCTTTACAAGGAGTTGGCGCTGGTATAATAAATTCTAAAATAACTACCAAGTGTGAACAACCAAATGTTTACTATTCATTTTATAGGGAACTTCGTATATGTCTAACACACCCTATTACTACGAAAGGAAGGTTTAAAATCGTGTAACCGAAAGAATTTCTCAGAACAGTGTTATAAATTAGAAAGAGCCGTAGTACAATATTAAACTGGACGGTAATAAAGCCTTATTTCGAAAAAATACAAAACTATTGCACGAAATCAACTCTACTACATTGCGTTAAAGTGTATTATCCTTTGTACAAGTTTTATAGTAGTGAGCCATTGTAATGACGTCAAAATGCTATCATACGTCTTAATCTAGAGATAAGAGAGTATTTTTATGAGCACAGTACAATTATAATGGTTGTTGCTGTCTGTACCGGGGCATATGCGGACACTAATTACACAGATTTACAAAATGTTACACGTATACTGAGTCAGTGGTGACACTGAGTGAGTTTGTCATGACTCGCTGTAAGTTTTCTTTTCTTTGGTTAAGCAATGATTCCATTCTTTTTGGTGACGAGGGGACACGCGCGGGCCCTGGGTAGGGTCCGGTGGTGTGTGGGACTCGCGGCACATGATAGTGCCCACCAAAACCTCCATGAATGCCATCAGTGCCGTCTTTGGTGAGGTGCCTCGAAACAACAAATCATCAGGACACCTCGTCGGCCAATCAGTCCAATAAGGAACCGACGCCTCCTCCAGAGAAGCGTTGCCCCACACCAGTGGACAACCGCGCCTACTCTGGGACAATGCAATGGAGTGAGATTCCCATCCTCGCCCCTTGCCCCGTGCGCAAAAGCGCCTCCTCCTGTTGTTCTTTTGCCCGCTCTTCTTATAAGAGGCACCATCGCCAGGACAATGCTTGAACCATGGTGGGGAAATAATGATTCCTAAGACGTAATGTTGCCACAATCTATAAAACTTCTTACAGTATGCCGTTTCGAATATTTAATAAATTGCCTGAAGATTAAAAAAAATACCTTTGATGGCTTTAAAAAAACATATGTAAATGGTTATTGGATAAGAGTATATATTCATTAAGCGATTTTTTAAGATAAATCTATTAATTGATTGGATTTGTTTGTATTTTAAGGAAGCATTATCTGTAATAACGGATTATCGAAAACATAATTTATCCGTAGTTATTATAGGTATTTTATGACAACCGATACTTAATGATTGTACCAGAATGTATTAATGTGAAGATAGATAATAATAACAACAGATATAAGACGGGACATTTTTTTTTTTAAATTTTAAACGTATGTTAGAGCTTTGCTGAAGATTGCTAAATGTGTCATTAAAAAATTATTAACCGATTTGACATTTGCATGTCACACGATGAGACATATTGGACAATTGAACTCTTGTCACAACTACTATGTACAATATTTCTAGCAAATAAAATAAAATAAATAGCAGGAGCCCCAATGGGGGGTGGGCGTCAGTAGTCGTAAAAGGGATCAAATTTCCCCTTTACTATTAAAAAAAAAAACAAATATTATAAATGCGAAAGTTTGTATGTCTGTCTGTTACTCTTTCGCAAAAAAATTGCTCACCGGAGTTGAACGAAATTTGTCTGTGTATATATCTGTATACCTCCTTAGCTGTGTGTCTGTCGGTTACATATAATGTGTAGATCTGACGGAGCGAGCAAGGGGAGGTGAAAGGGCAACGGGGAGAGGCTTCACATAGCGACGAGCTTTACATATTCTAATGTAAGTGTGGGACCCGCTAGTGCCTTATAGCCGCATCTGGTTGTATTTTTCAACTAAGTTGTGATATATTTGAATAGAATTTAATTCGATACAAAAAAGCTATTAATTTACTTAGAACCACGTAATAATGCATTTTTTCTCTTGTATAATTGTATATTATTAAAATCAGAGCCTTTTTACGACTGCCAATGCCCATAGACATCTGCAAAATCACTATTCAGATTCCTTACCATCCTTTCTTCCACCCCTCTAATGGGCCACCGGCGACTACTAAGTAGCAAGCTAGCAAAAACAAATCATGGGCCTAATAAATATTAATAAAACTTCGAAACGTATAAATTATTCATTTACTTTTCGGACATATTTTTGTCATATCAGCTCGGGTGCCTGCCGGGGGCGGTAACTCATCCTTGCAAGCGCCCCTCTCCCGGAACTTCATGTCATATCCCGTGACAGCGTTATACAAATCAATGAAAGTCTTTCTCGTGTAAAACACAACACTGCGGAATATTTCATCCGTTTCTTTGGGAAAAGTTAAAGCCCCAGCCGCTAGCAGGCCAAATGAGGTCATCAGGACCCGTCGACGACTCCTCACTCCGATGGCATACCCAGTCAATGCACCAGCGGCGACCACGCCATATCGCATGCCCAGGTTTTCAGGATCCCGCATAGTCTGTTTGAACGTTTCTCTTTTCTCGTTAACCGTGTGCTTCACGCTGTTATAATTCTCCATGACGGTGCAACGGACGTTACATAGAGCCGTACATATTTTTTCTCTACAAAATTTTACGTGTGGATACAAAAATCGATGGATGAGCCTTACGTTAGCGTCGGGGCATTTTGTAAGTTGGTTTTCCTTGTAAATCGTATGTGGGCTCTCGTATATGGGTAAATCCTGGTACTTCATAGGCGACGGTTTCTGTGGTGCTCCCTCCGGCACCACAGCGTTCACCACAGGAATGACGCTCACTTTTTCACCAACTAAGGCGGTACTCAGGGCTCCCACCCAGATAGTTCCAATTGTATATAAATCTAAATAATTACGCGTTTCTTCATGTTGCTTGATCCGTATGTTTTTGTATTCATCGTCACAAGGTAATATCGATTCTATGTTATTTCTATCTGTGTGTTTCACTGGCGATTTAGTTGCACAAGGCTGCATAGCCTATTACTTTTTGATTATATTTTACATAAAATTTTTGTTACTTTGTACAAAACAACTTCCTTAAACTGACATGTTTGATGTTTCTGTATATGTCAATGAAAATGCTTGTCCATGGTGTTTATTTTTTTATTTTTTTATAAACATCGGATTATATTTATTTCCAGTCATGGTTTAACTTTACGATCGATCTATGGTTTGATCAAAATTTGTACAACTGTCTGTAGAACTGCTTCTTTAGGAGAAAGTAAATATACTAATACTGACGATTGTCAGTCTGTATTTCATTTTTTTTTAAATTGTATTTTAAATACTAGGGGGACAAATTAGCAGTCGGAAATTTTTATAACTGCCGATGCCCGTAAGCATCCGCATAATAGTTGTGCAAATGTGTTGGCCTCCTTCCCATCTCCCTTCCAATGGGCCACCGGCTACTCTCAAATCGCACGAAACGTGACAGTGAAGCTGAGAGCTGTTTTCGAAGAAAGGTTTAAGTGTATAACTTTCTGTTATTCACAAGCAAGGCCGGGGCGGATCGGCTAGTATCTTATAAAAATTCATCGCCCAACTAGCACCTATAGTATACCGGAGAAGCTGTATGGAGCTTCTCTTCGATTCCACGGCATAAGCGAGTGTCCCTAAAAAGTCAATAAAAACGAAATGCCCAGATTCTTGGTTACGGGCCCCTAACTATGTAAAAGTACCTAATATATTTCACAGCTAATCCGGTTTGCGCATGTCATGATGATTTTTCAGTTTTCACCTTAATGGAAAAACACACATTTGGCCCAGGTTAATTAAAAGTACGCGATTGGCCCAGATCACGCATAGTGTGAATTGAGAGCTGATTTCGTCTCATTCGATTATCGATATCACTGCCGACTCGATTATTTCAAATCGAAAAATCGCTACTCAGTCGATTCATGTGCATACTTCATTTCTTTCGGCAATTTTGTATTTGATGCTATCGCAACGTCTGCTATTCTTATGTCAATGCCATAAGATTGGAAACACTTTGTTAAATGATTTGGTCTGTGTATAACACGGCATGCCTCAATAACGGATGAGCCATGGTTCTGTTTTATTTAGGACATTCGTTTCATCATTCCTAGGCATAAAATTACTTATCTATACTTTATCCTGTTATGTTTGGATGTTTGTTATGCCATGGTTAGGAAATTAGGATTAGTAAGAGGCAGTGTCTGCATTGCAGCCGATTCGGGCCGGCATGACCGGCAGGGTACGTCTCGCTCGCACGACACCTCAAAGCAATGTGTTATCGCGTTTCGTGCGGTGTGTGATTTTCTGGTGGCCCCTTGAGGGCAAGGAGGAAAACTTCTGCATGACCTCTATGTAGATGCTTAAGAACTGCTCATTTGCCCCCAGAAATAAAACCCCAGGAAACGCCACAGCTTACCCTTCCCAACGTGACAATAATATACTTCTTTATTGGCCCGATCTGCATGCAATGTAGCAGTAGCAGAATGTACATTTGAACATCACTTCGTACTCGGTTCATAAATATTCGCTTATCAAATATACACGCGGAGCTTACTTAAGAGTTTAGTGTTTTTTGAGAGGCCCCGAAGATTACGGACCAGTAAATGGCGACAAAACGGAGATATGACACACGTGGCCGCTTTACTCTGGCCCTTTTAAATAAAACTCACATAAAATATTGGCTTTTAGTTTTGTCGATGATAAATTGTAAATTATTCGACGCGATTATCATATTACCGTACGCTGGCGGCGACGATTCTATTTTAATGGATCAAAGTGTTTGGGAGTTTTCCAATTGAAAATTATGTACGAAGTCTTGGATTGGATGGATCGGCCCTATCTAGCACTGAACAGATAGGCGTGGAGAGAAAAAAGAGCCCTTTTTCCAGCAGTGGGGCACACCAGGCTAAAATAATAATAATAAATGACTTACGAAGCGGTCTTCGTCAGTCTGGGTTTCAGCTGCGGTTTATTTGTAGCAGGCAAACTGCAGAAAAAAAAGGAGAGCTTCTTATAGTAGAGAGCTCCTTATAGTAGTAGAAAAATATATATTCCAACATAAATACTAAGCCGATGCGTTGACCTCCTTTCCTCCTCCCCTCCATTGGGCCACCGGCTACTCACTAACCGCACGAAACGCGACACCGATGTAGTTTACGCCGGTATCATGTGAGCGAGTGGTGCCACCCCGGTCACGCCGGCTCAATTCGTCTGCAATGCAACATGGCGCTACCTCGTATAACTTGTGTATGATTTCTCTTCGCTCGTGTCGGTTTATCGTCGCGTCGTATCAGACAAGGTGGAAATAATATAAGGAGAGACTAGAGAGCGATTGTATCCGTGACAAAACTTACCTAAGTACAAAAAAACACTACCTCATAGTCTAGCACTAAACATGTTCATACACAGTTGTGAGGTCCTGGGTTCGAGCGCCGGGTCGGACCAAAGTGTTATTGCGATTGTTCAATTTCCAATTACAGTCCGAGGTCGGCTGGTTGGCCTACCCGACCTCGGAGATGCCTCGGGGACCGCTTTAAACCGTCGGCAAGTCCCGCGCCTGATGTCTCTCCGGTCGTGTCGGACTGTCGTCCCACCGGACGAGGAGAATCAGAGAACAGGGAGTACACATACGCCTGCTTACGCACTTGTGCACAATAATATGCCCTGCGCAGTTGGCCAGTCTCTATCTAGAGGTGACCTCCGTGGCCGAAATTCGGGCAGGACAAAATTATTATTATTATACTAAGTACTAATATTACTAATCTTCTGCACATTCTATAACATACTAATAATATAAAACTAAGGAGTTCGTTTGTCTTAACGCGCTAATCTCAGGAACTGCTGGCCGAATTGAAAAAATATTTTTGTGTTGAAGAGTCTACTTATCAAGGAAGGTGCCGGAACCTAGCTGACGGTGCTACGATTAATGGGAGGAGAGCTATGCGTGTGAAACCACGGGGTGATGCTAGTGCACTATAATACTTACATTTGTATAGTCTCCATAAAGCATTCCTTAATGTAACCTTGGCCAAAATTATTATTACTATAAATATTTTAACATCACAATTATCAGATGCTATCTATTACCATAAAACTACTTTTACGGACTTTGTTGATGTTTGATTAGTCATTTAACTAGCATCGTTACAGCGACCATTGTCATGGGTGTAACGAGAGATAAAATCCGTAAAAATAGTTTTATTGCAATGAATAACACTCGCGTAAACATAAGACATCAATATGCTATTAATTAGTTGTGTTCGTCAACAAATGAGCCGCAATTGCCTCGGCGTCTCGCCGGTCCAAATTAAAGTAGGCCATGTCCAGCCGTGGACAGACAGTGCCTGTAGATCATGAAACACTATCGGTAACCTCGGGCAGTACATAAACGGCTTTTAACTCGCGTTGCCATTGAAGTATAAGCTTCGTACATTGTTTGGGCGCAGATAAAAACATAATAGCTCTTTGTGCCTCAGACAATATTATCGGAGCGGAGATATGATATGAGCTGGCCCAAACGGAAAAATGGCCTCGGAACAAGGCCTGTTTCTTGCACATATATTCTGGTGTATCTAGGAGATTATAATCGATACTGAAGGTGGTCAGTGTCAAACAATTTCTTACCAGTAAGAGAACAGTACTCAATTAGGTTATTAAATATTGTAACAGGTAATGCCATGCTCCTCACCACGGTTCAAGCCTTGTTGTGGCGGTGGGGCTCAGTAGCCTGGGGTTATCCGAGACACCTTGGGCGAAACCAATTGAACCGAGCAGGTGGCAGGTCTTAGTACCCCTCCTATAAAAAGAAGGGACTAAAGAACAAAAAGTGGCGGCGCATTCGCACACGGGGCAAGGGGCGAGGATGGGAACCTCACCCCATTGCACTGTCCCAAAGTCGGTGGAGTTGTCCTGTGGTGCGGGACAACCCCATCTGTGGAGGTGGCGTCGGTCTCTTCGGGGGCTGACTTGCCGTCGAGGTGCCCTGATGATTTGTTGTTCCGGGGCACCTCATCAAAGACGGCACTGGTGGCACTCGCGGTGGTTTTTGTGAGTATTCGGCACTATATAATGTGCCGTGAGCCCCACGCACCACTGGACCCCACCCAGGGCCAGTGAAGGCGCGTAAATGCGTTTCCCCGCGTCAACAAAAAGAAAGGTAATGCCATGCTGCATTGCTTCATTACGCGTTTCGTGCAGTTTGTTAGTGTTTAGTGACCCATCGGAGGGGAAGAGGCCAAAACAACTGCATTCGTGTGTTGTCGTTATCAAATGATGGATAGTTTCTTTATCTGCATTTTATTATCTCTCTTCTAAGCAAGTTTCTATGTCATGGGGTAAAAATAATTGAAATACATAGAAACATTTTCATTTGTAATACTAGTACGTAGTGACTTGAATTACTTCGGCGCAGAAACTTCGTTACAAATAATTTAAATTTCGAACACCGAAATCATATAATAGTCGCCATATTTTATAGATGTAATTCGCGTCAAAATAACACAGATAAAATAAAATACCTTGGGAACGTTACAGCATACTTTAAAAGAGAAGCATAAGTTACATCCTGGAGAGTTTGTAATACCACGAATAATATAACACGCTATTGTTTTTCTGCCTGCTATGGACCCCATAATCTTATTCAACACAGCCATCAAGCTGCTAGAAATGACAACTTTTTTGAAAGTTTAATTTTAATATTTTCTTATCTATCACAGAAAACAATTCAGCACTTTGATCATCTGTCGTTTGGTGATTTACGGTATCCATAGCCTTACACATAAACCGAGAATACCTATGCCTTATACTCGTGTTTATTCTCTGGATATTGTAATAATCAGTAGTAATACTTTTGGTGTATAGTACAAATCTGTAACAGTCATTAGATCAAAGTAGCATCGTGTAGCTGTATTGCAGCCAATTTGAACGGGCACGACCGAGGAGGTACCTCTCCGCTCACATGGCACCACCTCAAAATGTCAGCAATGCTGTCACGTTTCATGTGTTAGCTTCCGATGCCTCATTGAGTAGTACATCTGAATAGCAATTGTATAGATGATGGCGTAATGGGACTACAGAGACCAGTTTCACGAAATCAGAGTATTATAAACAGGCCGTAATATAAAACAGTTAAAAGTAAAGTAGTAGGTACTTTTTATGTAAAAATTAAAAAGCTGCTTAAATTGAACAACATATTAAAATAGAGCGTAGCGTGATATTTGGTATTGACTCGAGATTATTAAATAAAGATATTGGGCCATTTCATGTATGTAGTAATTTTTGTCGCTGCTAGTTAGTACACAGTTTTGGATGAATTGGGTACAATGTCGATTACAATCTGATATAACATATAAATACTCTTTATCTCGAAAAGAGAAACGAATTTCCTAGGCATAGATTTTACATACCCCACGTCACATCTAGCGTGTGTATATCCGCGCTCGCAATATGTCTGAAATGCCCGGAGCGATCCGGAACAATAGGCGATTACTTTTACTGCTTATTGTAGTTAAAACACATCGAAAACTTCTTGTTAAGTGTGTATAAAAAACGTTATGGCGTCGCGGGGAATTCGCGAATAAGATGTTATTGGTTAAATGAGTCGACTCGCTTGTTTATTTGCTTATCGCAAACAAGAAATATCGGCGTGTGGTCAACCGCACGTAAGGCCCAATTCTACTGTAGTCGACTTTATTAATGCTAACTAAATTTACTGTGTTATAATTTTACGTTAATGCAGCAAATCTCGGGATGTCCCAAGAAAGTTAATGTAACTTTAAGTAGTTTTTTTTGTGTAAAATCCACATCTTTCTATACATTTGTTTGTGGGAAGTGAGAAATCGAAGCCATCCTGGCTACCTCTTTTCTCCTCCCCTTCAGTGGGTCATAGAAAACTAACAATCCGCTCGAAATACGACAGACTGTGTGCCGTTTGCAGCGGTATCATGTGAACGAAAGGTACGTTACGTTCGTTCCAACTCAATTCAGCTGTAATACTGCATGACGCTATCTCTTACTAAAACATTGGAAGCAACTCGGAAGTAAATGTAAGCTGGAAGGTCAGAACTTTTTAACAAGTTTTATAATGTCTAATCTTATAATATATTTAATAATAAACTTGGCCCTAAGATTTTTAACGAGCAGCCCACATTGCTAGCAGAACCGCGAACCGTGGAGAACGAAAGGTTCTCCACGGTTCCACCGTGGAAAAAGAAAGATGGAGTGTTGGACGGCCTGCTGCCCGGTGGAATGACTACTTGATTAAGGTGACGGGGCTGCAAGTGGCTCGTGACTGTGACCTATGGCACTCTATGGGAGAGGCCTATGTCCAGCAGTGGACGACGTTCAGCCGATGATGATGATGAAGGCCGTTTCACCTCCTCCGCGAAATCTGGCGAGGGAGATGTTATTGATTACATCAATATCCAACATGCCATAAGTATGATTTGAATATTCCGAGCGCAGTTCGATCGCGTGTTATATTAAGTAATAAAAACTCTATCAATTTGACAATTTATGTTAACATCCAAAATGTCAGTTATTTTTACAACAAAAACATACTTTGTAATAACATGATAATAAATAAACGTTATTACGTATTTATAGCAGGTAACCCAGGGGTCGTAATTCGACCGTAATAAAAGATATGTGTCGTTTGAAAATATTTTTTATGAAGAGATCAAGTGCGGCGATTTCATGACACAGGACAACAATGAAAATGAAATAAACTATCAGTCAGTACCTTAAACCTATTAAGAAGCCTTAACATCCTTAATCTAGTAAGAAGCTAAAATTGGACTTGTATGCTCCTCGAGAAATTTAAAAGAGCAGTGCTTTGTTTAAAGCATCTTAGCGAGTGAAGTCGGGTTTCTACCCCCTAGTTTGTATCGTAACTATTCCACAAATCACAGCTAGTTTTTAATTTAGAAAAATGTATGTAACCTGCAGGCCACATCTAAATAATATTGTTAATCTTGAGATCGAGCCCAATCTCAATGCAAATTTAAGCCAAAAATTGTTTAACATTGAAAAACATACGTCTGGCTTTTCGCGTAAAACTAACATTGCTGACCGTCCATCATCAGTTGGAGGATATCCACTACTGGATATAGGCCGGTGTCAAGAGCGCACGCAACCTTAACCAAGTCTACAGTCCATCGGATAGCAGACCCAACACTCCGTCTCTCTGTGGGGACCGCCACTTGAGAACCTTTCGTCCCCAGTGATTGTCGCTCCTGCGTTGTTGCCTGCCCAAAAGCCGTTTCAGCGTGATGTCTTCGACCGGATGCTAATTGGTGATGGTTCCCCTGGTGAGTGAGAAAACGGCATATTATATACATGTTAATATGCTGACTATATAAACATTCCAGTTTGTTATAAGTTAACTGCGCATGACGGTCTGACTGTGAGTTGTTAAGGCCAAGTTACTGCCACATTTTATTACAGAAGGGCGTTTGTCTGCTCATGGTAATATTTTTCCATTTTTAAGGTTCCGATTAGAAAAGGCAAAAAACGGAACCCACAGCTTTCGTCCGCCTGTCCGGCCGTCAGTCCATCCGCCTCACCGTCCGTGTGTCACAGGATATATGAAATTTTGAAGATAGGATTTTTTCGCTGGTCCGGAACATATAGTGAAAACCTTAAATATGTAAAAACATTTAATATATTTCCGTTGTCTAATACCTGTGACACAAGTCCTTACGGTAATTACTACAGGCTAACGTGGTGTGCTAAGTCCACAGATGTTGTTGTATTATTACCTTCACTGGCGCGTCCAACTCGCTTGCAGCCTGATTTTTGACTTATACTATAAGCTATGTAGGGCAGATTTTTTTTTTTTCAGTATAAAGGTCGAAACGAGTAGTTGAACCCCTTCGATGACTTCTCATATATAACATATATAATATAATTATGCAGACTTATATAATATAATTATGCAGACGTGTGACCTAGGGCTACCCGAAACTCACAAACCGCACGAAAATCGATAGAGTATCCTTCACTTTGCGGCGGAATAATGTCAGCGTGAAGCGCGTCCCCGGTTGTGCCGGCCCAATTTGGTTACAATGCACCATGGACTACGTCTTGTCGACATACAAATACATCAGAACCGTCGGTCAGATAGCACCTCAGGTGCACAATTTTCATGACTACCGATGCACATAAACATCCGCATAACAACTATGCAAAGCGTTGCCCTCCATTCCTCCTCCCCTCCAATTGGCATATAGGAATATAAGGATATATTAATTTTTAAATAACAGTAATCAAATCAGTAAGTTGGAAAGCTAACTAAATCCCTATCACTTAAAAAAATTTAAAAAACCTCAGTAAAACTTTGGTCGTGGTTCCAAACCTCCTAAGCTGAACTTGGCTACCACCACTGGGCATACGTCAAGACCTATTTATTATCCAGACCTATAGTCATGGACCACGGTGGCTTTAATAGTACATGTCGCCGTCTGCCATGAAGTTCGATTGACGGCCGATTGTTAACCGAAGAATGTAAACTGTAATGACACAGTTCACATTCTTCAGTGTACATCGAACGGTTATGTGTTGTAAAACCCATATGTCCGAGCCGTGTTTTATGATCTTGTAAATATTGTTGTACATTGTCCAGAAAATGACCTTAGAGACTAAATATTACCCACTATACTGTGTGTCTATGCTTGCACGCAGTTCGTAGTATTTCTTTTCGGACCTGAACGTGCGTGGGCTTTCCCGACACAGCTACCTCGAACCGCAATGAGTGCTCGTGCGTGACTAGGTTTCGGGTCGCAAGTGGGACCCCCCTCACCCGCAGATGGAAGAGATGCATCCAGGTGTGAGAGTATCTGTAGTAGCTTATTTAACATTCTCTTTGTCTACGCCCGTTAGGGACCTGCCGTGTGGATCTGTTGTTCTAATTTAAATATTAGTTGGTCATCGTCTTTTACGTGTTATAGCTTAGAGTTTAATTCGTATAGTTTTTTTTTATAGCATGATAGGGTAACAGAGCAATCGGAGCCTTTTGATGACTACCGATGCCCATGGACATTCGCATGATTGTTACGTAGATGCAGTGTCCTCCTATCATCCCCCCCCCCCCAATAGGCCACCGGCTACTCACAAATCGCACGAAACCCGACAGCGATGCTGTCACTATACGCCGGTATAAAGTGAGCGAGAGGTACTTCCCCGGTCACGCCGGCCCAATTCCGGTACACAGGAGGATGTAGTGTCACGCTCCATGCATTGCGCTACCTCCTCCTATGCAGCATGGCACTACCTCTACCAAATCATATGTATTATGAGTATCGCAGACATTGTATATATAGATGTGCAGTGAATGACATGATTCACCCCTTCGACGCGAGGTGCGAGTTCTCC
Organism: Eumaeus atala; assembly: GCA_017140195.1. Taxonomy (NCBI): domain Eukaryota; kingdom Metazoa; phylum Arthropoda; class Insecta; order Lepidoptera; family Lycaenidae; genus Eumaeus; species Eumaeus atala. The sequence continues at coordinate 907,892 of JAFELO010000899.1, forward strand.
CTAACACCTAACAGATACACGGTCGCCAGTTCGGCTGGCAAAGTTACAGCGCCCATCTTCCAAAACCGTAAAGTGGAAGTTTTTTTATTGTTTCTGTCATGTGCTAGTTTATGATGAATCTAACTCGGCCTTAACGTCCAATTCCTGTCGGCGCTGCATGCCTACCCTAGCGGTCACGGTGTTTAGGCCCGCAGTAAAAAACAATTTTGGCCCAGGCGCCAAGAGAAGGCGCTGAGCGCTGGGCGTGACTAAACTGTACCAAATTATCGTCATTCAATTCCAATGTTCATATCACGTGTATCAGCACATTCTTGTGATTTTTCACGTATATTTCTGTGTAGCCCATTCTGTGCAGGACTAATCAAAATCACTTTTGTTATAATCAACTTGTATGCTACAATATGTTCAGCGGTGTCCTCTATAGAGATGCCATACCCGATATTCGGCTAGGAGTACATTATCATATATTATGATAGATTTACACGAACATGCCGCTCCATCTCCCCTCGTCTTACACATGCGTCTGCCTAGATGCCTCATCTAGGTGTCACGCAACTATACAAATGACGAGGTGATGCCTGAATTAGCATATATACAAATTAATCGTTTAAGAAATCACAAATCCTGACGATGATTAAATAAGAAATCTAAGTACTAATTATTAAACCGAATATTCCGTTAGGGAAAGCAAAATACGATGTTAAGCTTTTTAACAGCTTCGATGTGCCCGATGTCACCCTCACAATTAAGCTAAGATTTATCGAAAACGACGGCATCCAGAGTGAAATTCGCTAAAATCAATCCCCTTAGGCCGAGGAACGTGCTGGTGAATAACTTATCTATAAATAAAACGATGTGGTTTTACCATAGAGTCATATGCAGTTATATGACATGTTTGGTTAATAGAGCAGGAAGATGAGAACGTATTACTATAACTGTCTACCTTATCTCGCAAGCGAATTGCGCAGAGAGGATTGAATTAGAAAAGTGAGATAGATAATGAACCACGCTTGCCATTTTTTCCCGTTTTACTTCTCACACCATCTATTTTTGTCAACAATTTGTATGATGAAAAAATATGCTTACAACCAAAGCTTATAGGGGATGCTTTGCTCTCCTGTACCCCATGGGAGTAGGGGTCCCACTTACAAATAATGCACTCCACCGAGATTCAAGCCTTAACGTGGGGCTCTGATTATAAGGGGGATACAAGAGCAGCCCCCTCCTCTGTTCAATTGGCATCACCCAAGGTATCTCGATTCACCCCCAGGCTACTGAACCCCACGGCCACGACAAGCCTTAAGCCATGATGGGGTGCAGGACAACCAATGACTAGCTATATCCAGCTCACGTAATACAGCCACAAAATTACAGCTGTGCTGTCGTGTTTCTTACGGTTTATGAGTTTCTGATTCCATTGGCAGTGAGAAGGGAAGGGCGGCAAAATGCGTAGGAATTTATAGTTTAATATATAAGGAAATACTGTAATATCTATAGGCGTTTGTCCTCATTTTCACTTAAAAATAGACATCCACCATTTGCCCATCACACAAAGTTATTATCAACATTAACAAATGTTACCCTCAGCATATGCATTCTTAATTCTAACATTTCATTTAAGTTTTACCAGCACCGACAAGACTTCCAACGGCCTGGCTTTTTTTGTTCAACACCATAAATTAAACGGCAAAAACTGAACCCGAAGCTACCTGAGGTCTCGCTGACCCTATTATTAATAATAGAGAGAAGGCAATCAATAACGGAATGACACATTTATTTGTGATGGGTGTGCGTAAGAACCCGAACGGCTTGTAGAGTCCGGGTATAACTTTAACAAAATACGAGGATTTTTGGAGAGTCTTACTACGAGTATAATGTTTTTTCCGCAGGACTAAAGTGTATGCTATAGCGCCTTTTATAAGGTACTAGCTGCGCACTGCGGTTTCACACACCACAGACAAGGACCACGTGCAATAGTTGGTACTTTTACAGCTTATGTGTTTACATTATATGGTACATAAGCTACATTGTCCAGTTTCATCTAAATTCGTTTTATAGTTATGACATACTTTAGCAACATCCATCCATCCACACATCCAACCTTTGGTATTTATTGTAAAATTATGTTTTGGAACTTAAATATTTTATAAAAAAAAGTATATCTGTCATCTTTGACTGTAAGGCTTAATGTGCTCTGTGTTGAAGAAACGTCACTCTTTTCCTCTTTTGACGATGGCCATGATGGATATAATTGCGATGGCTGCCATCGCCAAACTATAACTAAATAGTTTTTTTTCTCTTCAGCTTTTAAAACCAACACATTCGTGTCACAATGCACGAATTAATATTTCATTAATGGGGTGAGTTCATGAGTTCTTGCCGACGCCATGTTACATTGTTTCTTTTGATCTTGGATTCTATTTAATTGTAACTGAGTATATAAATTGCCTGATTTTAGTTGGCACATGAACCCAGGAGAATGTTAATCTTATTGATTGTATGTTCCTTCTCAGAGCTCTACTCCTTTTAATTTTTTGTTTTCGTTTTATTAAACAGTATATTATTCAAATATTGAATATAAGTAATGAAGGACAATCCGTGAAACTTAGTGGTTGTGGAACAATAACAATGTATATAAAGGACCATCCAAGTTGCAGCCGGGAGTCTCGGACGACTACCAGATAAGCAACATCAAAAACTGTATGAATCCCATTGTTGCTCTTGTACTATTTTAAGCCTGTCTGGGATTGTGAATGTGAAAAGACCAATTGAATAAATGTATATAAAAGTTTAATTAACACAACTCTTATAGTCTCTTTACCCCCCCCCCCTTGTCACCATGGGGTCACCATTGTAGAATTTTATAGAATTGAGCCTAGGGTAACCCTGTGATAAGCAACTTGTTATTTTTCAACGATCTGGGTATATGCTGGGCTCACCCTCGCCGTGTAGATAAAATTTGGACTGTTAGCGCGGGTATAGCTAAATCTCTATAAGATACATAACATGTTGAAAGGAACCTCATATATAGTAAAAGTGGTAATAGCTATTATAGTGATGCAGTTCGGTGAGGCTGTATTGGGCTACTCTTCGTTTCCACAGCACAAGTTCAGGTCAGAAAGAAAACCTATTTAATAGTAAGTAAGTGAGTGCTTACGCCTGATAAAGAAACCGACTCGCTTGAGTTTGTTTCTTTTTTTCCCTACCCAGCTTGCTATAAAATAGCTACACTGGACGCTTGTACACAGACATCCTAGAAATAATTTAACGCACATATATAAAAACAGCCATTACCTAGTACGTTTTGTAGAGAATAAAATGCCGAACATATTTATAACAATCTTTTAAACAAGTTTGAAACGAAACAAATTCTCATCTTCAATGACTTGTTATTTTCACTCGAGTCACGAATATTGATACCCCCCGCACCAATGTTACACGAGAAATGGATTTTACAATCAATTGTATCATCCATTGGTGGTTGGTAATTTATTTTCTTTCTCTTGCAGGCTAAATTCGAGCGTTTAACTTTTGGTGGTATAAGTTTATACGAGTCTCTATAAATTTTAATATTATAGTAGAGTAACAATCTTAAATATCAGAAGCGCAAGAGGAATGTAAGCTAAGCAAAAGGAATGGATGTTAGTTAGTGACGATCGGTTGGCAACTTGTGATGTCTCTGGTCATTTTATTCACAGAATGTATTTGTGTATAAATTAGGTTCACTTTTATATTAAATATCAAATGCTACAGTGCACTTTTTCACGGCACTATGCAATTCAATGATGATACCATCGTGGATAATAATATCACCATGAAGGTGAAGGAAAAAATCATATTATGAAATACAGTTATTTATCACTCAATCAATTTAGCTGCATAAACCAGCAATGAACAACGTACAACACGAATTACACGCTGTACTCTGTGAGCGTATTAGAAAAGATTTTTTGTACAATGATGACTTAGGCAGAATTGGAAGATTCATCGACGCTTTTACTTTCGCAATGGCTTTGTTTCGTGCTGAAAGAGATCTTCGTAAACTCTTTTAATTGTTATTAGTAATTTCTAAAGATTATTAATTGCTATTCGATATTGGATACACTGATGGGCGTTCAATGAAACAATAAAGTTATATCTTGTTCGATGATCCGGTTTGATTTTATGAATCGAAGAAATTTTTATATTTTCGCTTTTGGAATTTAGTACTTTTACGATTTTCATTTAAGTTTATAGCGTACAAGCTTACACAAGTGCAATAGGTCGTGTCTCTTACTGAGGATTGTTGAACTGATCATAAGGACACGTGTACTTACTTCAGGCAATGTGGTGTTCTTAAGCTGGCACTGTTGAGGTAGGTACGAGCTTTCATATGTCATTGGAGGAAAAACAAGTGATTACCGACGCCCTCAGCTGTTTAGCTGCAACATCGGAGGTTTCCCAGTAGCGTTGCCGGCCTTTGATAAGAGAGTAAGCACTTTCCTTGTAGATCCCTTAATTGTATCTTACTCACACTTTTTTACGGCGTAGACAGTAAACACTATTCACGATATTATGACCAGGACTACTATTGAGATGACAGGGACAAGATAAAGCATTGGCGAAGTAACTTGGAATCCCGAGTCAAAAGTAATAACAAAATGTTTTAGGTAAATTTTCACGCGAAAATCATAAGATTTATGAGTAAATTTATTTATAAATACGATAAAACGTTAAGCCTTCGCAATAGGGTCTTGGGGTTAATGTGGTGGAAGTAATCAGTTATCAATGGGGGGAGATAAGAATTATGTAATTAGGGGTAGCGTGGGTGTCGAACAGCATCTGTGTAGGTGTTATCTCAGATAACAGAATGAGCTGAGTCGGCGCGCACGGCGTGGTTTTAATTTACGCTTCATGATGAATGCATTAGTCTATGTTCGTAGCATGGAGGCGATAGCGTTTGATTTCGATGAAAAAATAAACTACTAGCATTCCGTCTCGGTTTCGCACGTATATTTCACGAAATATGGCAAAAATGCATCACAAAAATATGAAATTTATGATTTTTAATTTCGGCCTCGTAAACATTACACGTCACAATGACAACATTTGTGACAGAGCGTCCGCCGGACAGCTAGCTGTCAGTCATTTCTGCAGCTACAGAAGGATGGACTTTGATTCTTTTAGAAAATGTCACCTAGTCGATGCTCAACACTGGTAATGTAGGATTGGAGTTTCGGAGCCTGTTCAATACAAAACAAACAATCAAATGTTTCCTCTTTATAATATAAGTATATATATAGAAGACAACCAGTGCTATCTAGACACATAATAAATAAACGACTACGCGGAATATAATTAGTCGACGAGCGCCTAAATGCTCAAGAGGAACAGTGAGCCAAATCATTGCTCTGTTACGCCACACTGACGGACTGCTTTTCGTGCTACCACCGCACAAGTATACCTATGACCTTAACTGTTCACTGGCATAATCAGCCACTCTTCATATCATTTAACAAGATTGAAGGGTAATTCATAGTGAAACTTCTACTGCAATGCCAGTCGATAACCAAAGCTACTGTTATTTTTAATGCTAACTTTAGTTATCTTTATAGTTGACCTTCAGTCTAACCTGAGTCGATGTATATTTTCTAGACTGCAACAACATTTTAGCAAATTAATGATCAAACATGACAGAAAAACGCGGGCAAATCCGCAGTGCCACGTCATTTAATCCATTCTTTTGTTACGCTGCTATGTCCGACACAAGTTGTATAGGGCTATCGGTGATTTGAAAAAAATCCGATCTATATTTACGGTAACTATCTGACTTTCTATTGGCTTAGTTATATATAAGCCAATAGAAAGTATATAAGTTAACAATACGTCACCTAAGTTACTTAACATTTTGCATTACCACATCATTTACAAATCACTTTCAAAAAGTCTATCAGAGTAAGGATTTTTGCAACACACTTTTCTTATGTGCGGTTTGATACATCTACCGCAGGGCTAGCAACAGAAACTGTCTCAGGCGTCAACATCTGATCACTGCATGTGGATACACTTCCAATTTCATCCACCTCCAAAAAAGAGGTCAAAGGCTTTACTCACAATGCTGGATCACATCCAGGCAATTCCACCCCAACACCACAGAAATCCTTAAACCAATGAATATGAGATTATAAATTTACCTGACAATCGTGAACACTTTTTCATTTCATTAGCGAAGATAACATCGGCTAATTATAAACTCCGTCATCGCAATGACAAATGTTAACTTTAATATTAACACAATTATTAAATGTCTGTTGTCACACAAATTAATGAGAACATATTTAAAAATCTACATCCACAAACTAATAGCATATACGAAAATATGAATGAGCTTTAGGTCACACGGCTGTGAGCGGAATAGAAATATAAAATGTGTACTCACATCTTTCTCTCTCTCTCTTTCTCTACCCCATCTTTCTTTCTTTCTCCCTAACTCTCTCTCTCTCCTACATTAATATGCGTGCCGTAACTCTCTATCTCTCTATCTTTACAAATTTTAGTAAGAGGTTGTCCTATGCTACACAGCAACCGAATTGAGGCAGCACAAACGAGGAGGAACTTCACACTCACATGACAGCTAAGTTGTCGCATTTCATGCGGTTTCGGTGTAGCCGATGGCCCATTGAAGGAGAGGAGGAAAGGATATCTCCCGCATAATACTTATGCGGATATCTACGTCAGAATGCTCCGACTGTTCATTTGCCCACCTATTATTATAGTATAAAGGAATTTAAGGAAACTTACATCATCCTCCAAACTTCCGTTGGCCACGTTTACGTAACGCGAATTCATCAGTATACTTCTCAAGTCGAACGTGTGTTAAATGAGGAATGTTATAGTGGGCATATGCCCACTAACATTTAACACACATTTATGTCGGAGTTAAGCTGTTATGGCGAAACTAGTATTTCTGCCATAAACACCTTTATTGCGGCTCATAATTACAACTTACAATCAATTTAATCGTCCAGACTTGAGCAGAGCCTTCATACACAATGTATAAAGCATTAACCTTTATAACCCTATCATTTTAAAAATCGTTAATGCCTTCAAGAAACTCTTGCGGTTAATTGACATTGTAATTTGCACTGATTGCATCGTCATCAATGTCGAATGCGATTAATTTAAATATTCTTTATGCAATCTATAAGCACATATTAGTCGGATTAAATGGGGTTGCGTTTAATTTGGTCGGTTTGTGTTTTATCGTGTATTACAAAAAGGAGATTCCTGCCAGCATGACGCCGTCTGGGGTTGCCACACAAGCATTTGAACATAATGACTGGTAATGGACTATTAAAAAAGATGTGTCACTGATTGAGGTTCCGTACGGCTTGATTGATTAAAACCTTTGTGTGTATAATTGCAATTTGATATTTGGCGCGTATATTTTGCGCATATTCCGTGGGCTGATGTGAAGTTTAATTATCGTTTTTTAATTAAGTTTTACATGTAGTACGTAGTGATTTGAAAACTCTATAAACATATGTTATTCCCTCAAAGATTTTTCTTCTATCTCTCAACCACAATCTGCCCGATGCTGTGTATTGGCCTCTTCCCTTTCACGCCATTCCCTCCAGTCCAGGGCACGCCGCGTCCTCTTTTCCCTGCAATTGGTAAGATGCCGTCTGTCCACCGTGCCACTGGTCTGCCCGCAGAACGATATCCTTACCTTGGTCTCCATCCTCCTGCTGCCTACATCCACCTGTCCTTCCCGAAGTTTAGATGTAAAAAAAAAATACTTTTCCCATCATAGACTTAGAAAAACTCCAAGATATACAGTAAGCGTCTCAGAACCGTCCACATAAAAGATGCGCAACTGTCTAACTGTGCACATTACAAGAGGTTCAATTTTACACATCTTTTATATATAATCTGCACTGAAAAACGACTTAAAATCATATACGCTAGGTTGACATTGCAAAAAAAATATGTTTATATATAATCACGGATGCTCATATGAGCATGCATGCTTCATATATATGAATACGTATATTTAGTATTTTTGTAATGTTCTCCGATTGAGAATTGTTTCAAACCACGTTATTCACGTCAATTTGTCTTACGTATTTTACAATTGAGCAAATAGGAATCTAAATAAGAAATTAGGTATAACTATTTTCTACAATAATTTTGGAACCAGCTGCCGCTCTATATCTTGGAATCGATAAGACCTTGGGTTCTTCAAGTAAGAAGTGAAATCTTACCTCGAAGGCCAGCAACTCAGTGCAAAACATCTATGTTTGTCTACCACTTCCTCGTTTGCTCCTTATTTAAAAAAAACCAATAAGTAGCGGGTTTGATTTGGATGGTACTTACAAGTCCTGTGGTTGCTGTTTTTAGTCACCCTAAAAGCCTTCCAACTTAACAACTAAATCATATTCAATTGACACCACGACAAGGACACAGCTGTGTTTTCGCGTTCCGTGCGGTTTGTGAGATTCTGGTTGTCCATTGGAGGGAAGGACGGCGTTGTTAGACGGAGATAGTTGTCGAAAGACATCGACTGCTCATTTCTCCCCTCAAAAAAGTTATCAAGGTTTGTTAAAGTTTAACCACACAGAAAGAAATTTTATCATTTGTAACAAACATGAGTACATTTGCCCAAAGGACCCCAGAATGATTCGCCGCCAAAAAAAATGTACATGTCGTGTAAATCGTTGAGAACTAAATGAACATAATTTTATTAGTATGCAATCATTAATTTGTTCGGTCCGTTTTGAACCCTTTTCGGATTCCTCGAGCTAGGTATATTTCTTATTGCGTTCTCAAAGAGAGCCTTGGATCTCTTGCGATTTGTTGTGGGAACAATATGGATATCATTATAGAATCTACTGTGAATTTTGTTAAAGAAACTTGAAAATTAATCAATTGTTTTGCTTTCGTGACTTTTGGAATATTAGCACAACAGGCCAATACAATCCAATGAAATGTTTATACTGACGTGAGAGAAGATACCGTCGGCATCAAAGTCGTGTAATTATCCCGGGTTGTTGGGGGGGGGGGTTGTAATATCTAAGGGGCCACCGGACATTTGCATGTCCAATGTTCCCACAGAGCAATAAGGTACGATCTAAGTCTAATATATTAATAAATGACGCTGGTCGTCAGACGTTGATTTTGACATACAAATAATATGACGTTCATCCTCCACATCATTATCAGCCCTTCTCGGCTCACTGCTGGACGTAGGCCTCTCTCAATGAACGCCAAGACGACCGATCTCCCGCTACTCGCATCCATCTCGGACCGGCTACTGCACGGAGATCGTCTTCCCACCTGGTGAACGCTCGACCAACACTTCGTTTTATGGGCTATTGGACTCCCTATGTTGGTGTTTCTTTGTCCGACAGAATTCGTAACGAAGTCATGAGGCAGAGTACTAATATGACATTACATAATGATAATGTTTATGCTGTTAGCTGTAAGCTTGTTGAGCGTATAGTGTACGCTACGCTACTTATGATACATACTTCTCGCTCCTCAGCAGCAGCCAATTACCTGCTCCCCGGACAGATACACTACCATTACTTCACACCTTTACCGACGTAGGCGACGGCCTTGTCTCTGCTATATATATTACCCCTCCACTCATTTAAATAGCCTAACTTCTAGAGGCGCGGCGGGGTGTCGGGCTAAATACCAAAACAGCTCCCATTTATCCATTTATTTATTTCAGCCTTTTGGCTCAAACAAAGTAGCTCATTGAAAAATATGTTGCTTATGAATTTCATATTACAATCTGGATCTCTTCATATTACAATCTGGATCTCTTCATATTACAATCTGGATCTCTTCATATTACAATCTGGATCTGTTCATATTACAATCTGAATCTGGATCTCTTCATATTACAATCTGGATCTCTTCATATTACAATCTGGATCTGTTCATATTACAATCTGGATCTCTTCATATTACAATCTGGATCTCTTCATATTACAATCTGGATCTCTTCATATTACAATCTGGATCTCTTCATATTACAATCTGGATCTCTTCAGCTAATTTAGATGCTGATTGTACCGACTGTATCAATGAACTCTTAATCTCGGTGTGACCTTCGAAACAGATAGAGCGGCCATCATTATATCGAGTGACTAACTGACTAAGTTGAAAGGGGACTGAAAAGGTACTACCGGTAACATTGTTTCATATACCGCACAAAACGCTATAACGTAGCCGCTTCGTGCCGAGCAGAATTCGCCTGTTTTACTGTACGAGCAGTATCTGCTTATCTCCGTTCCTGTTAGCCGTAGTAAGATGGCATGTAACCTATAATCCTTCCTTGTTAAATGTACTACTTTAAATGAAATTATTTTTTTATCTTTCAAAGAAATACTTTAAAAAAAATTGTATAAATAGTGCCGGAGTACAGCACTTTTAACCCAACAAACTCCTCAGTTTTACAATTTTAGTACAGATCTCACATTAAACATTTTAATACATAAGGACATAGAACGTTTACCGATAGTGAATGGGTTAATGTGAAAAATAATTAAAATGTAAATAATATAGCCATTGATCAAGAGTTTCTAAGATATAGACATGTACAACTTACTGTTAATTATGCTCATAAATTTTGCGATGACAAAATAATACGGACTTAATCATTGTTCATTAATTTATATTTAGTTAATAATATATACATGTGTAAATGATTATGATTATCTACTTCATATATTATTGGTGTTTGTTACATTTGTATTTTTTATTACTAACTTTTTGTCTGTTTCTAAGTCTGAATGTTAATTGTTTAGGTATTTAGATTATTTAATAATTAAAATATAAACAATTTACTTCTTTTGAAGAAAAATAAAACCGAATGTGGTTGTTATCATTTTGGCTTCTACTAGCCCTAATATGAGAGATATAAGAGGTAGTGCCATGCTGCATAAGAGGAGGTAGTGCCATGCTGCGTAGGAGGAGGTAGTGCCAAGCATAATGCATGACACTACATCCTCCTATACAACGGAAGTGGGCCGGCACGACTGGGGAGGTACCTCACGCTCACGTAATACCGCCGTGAAGTAACATCTTCAGTGTCGCGTTTCGTGCGGTTTGTGACTTGCCGGTGGCCCATTGGGGGGCGGGGAAAGGAAGGCAACGCATCGGCTTATCAATTATGTGGACTTTCATGGGCGTCGGTAGTCGTAAAAAGGATCAGATGGCTCGTTTGCTCCCCTATTCTATAAAAAAAGATACTTTAACATTTATATCTCATAACATTACGTAAAGTGACAGCTGTGCTGACGATTTGTGAGACTGGCTATTTAGATGTTTATGGGCGTCGGTAGTAAGGGAAAGCCATCATCTATATTATCACTAATTGTGAGTTTCCGGTGGCAGTGGAGGTGGAAAAGGAAAGGAGGGCTATTGCCCTATATACAAGAGTGATGGGGTCATTAGCGTAACAGTTATGTAAATGTCTATGTGGTAGTCGCCATAAGGCCGACTGCTCGTTGGCTCCCCTATACCATAACAACTGTAGTACCATGGTAGATAGATAGCTGTGGCTATCTACCATGAGAAAGCAAAGTTGCAAATACTTGTTTGAAGACATAATTTTGATAATTAAATGTATACTCGTGTTAATATATACAATTAATCAATGTTTTAATTAAAAATATTAGATAAATATTTGCCAATAACATAATTGATCGTAGCCTATCATTTCGGTATATTTTTTTTTCTCGCTAATTAATTTTATTTATGAGTTTACTAATGTTATAATCTCATTAGTACACGGTCATTAGAAACCTGTATTTTATTAGTTGCCTCGGGCGCACGTGGCGCATGAGTTCAATGTTGCTCCTATGATCGTGTGATGATGTTATGCAGCTGTAGGTTCCTCACCCAATTAGCGAATTGGTACCCAAATGCCCAATGACGTTTTGTTTTTTCTATCAAGGAAACATTAATGATATTATTTAAGTGTCATGTGCATTGCAGACTAATAGGGCCGGCACGACAGGGGAGATTAGGATAGAATAGAATGAGACGGAACGGGACAGAACAGCACGGAACGGAACAGAACAGAGCAGAATAGAACAGAATATAATATAATTTTATTCAGATAATAAAAATTACCCGTGTTACTAATACGAATATACAATAAAGATACTGAAGGTACTTGCAAGGAAATTACGAAACAAAATTAATAGTATAAAACACGTTAAACACACAAAGGAAACAATAAAAAAATTGAAAATAAAGATGATTATACACCTGTGTATATATTTTTTAACATTAACACAATAAATACGCTGATTACTACGGGAAGAAATACAACAATGTAATACCTAGACCTAACCTAAACCTCCTGGTATTGTATGGTCCCGACATTTCCTCCTCTCGCTCATGGGATGCTGCTGCAAACTGATAGTATTGCTGTCAAGTTTTGTACTTTGTGACTTTCTGGTGACTCATTAAAGATGGAATAGGGAGGGATATGTTGCCCACACACCAGCATAACATACTGATATATTAGTATCATATATATAGCCACCTCAGTACCTAAGTAAAAATGTATAAGATACATTTCTGTTTGTAATTTACTAATACACCTAAACACTAATTATGTCACCTTTGATAACACAAACACAAAGACGTGTGGTATAATTATAGTGATATAATTAGTTTATAATATTATCTATTAATTGGTTTATAATATTATCTATTAATAAATTGTCTATTATGTTGTTTAACAAAGATATAAAGAAGCCCTGGTTGTACGTATTGATACGTAAAATAGACACTGTAAACAATTCCACACTTTTGCTTGACAAGCTTATAACCACCGAAACTGGTCTTTCAGGCTGGGTCTCAGTTTCGGCCGAAACGGAAACTCACGTGTTCACATTTTAAGTCCTATTGTTTAATGAAGCGTTTACAGAATTTTATTATGTTGACGAACATTTTCATTTTATCACAAAAATAATTTTAAATTCAACTTGAAATTCCAAAAAATAACGCGATCACACAAACAAAACAGCTCTCCAGCGTTATCATTAATATAATAAAGCTGTACTCATGTATAGATGGACTGCTTTATTTATATATATTATACATATGTTAAGCAAAAGTGTAGAATTGTTTACTAGTGTCTATGTTACGTATCAACACGTGCAACCAGTGCAAGATGCACTGGTTGCATATCGAGGATGAATAGATCTTCTAGGCTGGCGACTAATTTAATACAACGTCGGCCACGCCACTTTCTAACAGGTAAAGACAGTGACCAGAGGCTGGTCTCTGATCACTGTTATAATGATATAGCGGTTTGCCTAGGCAGAGCACTACATCCGCACTAATATTACAAAGATAAAACATTTGATTATTTATTTGCACTGGATACGCTACGAAACTACTGGACCGAATTCAATTATACTTTTACCATTAGAGTTCTACAGTATCGGTGATGTACAAAAACCCTTACGACAAACATTGTTCTGGCATAAATTTAATTTGTTGCCATGGTAGGGAACGTGTAATGTTTACGAGGAAGAATTTTTTGTATTTTTTGTCATATTTTGTGTTACATCCGTGCGAAGCCGGGACGTAGCAGTATGTCGTGTTTGTAGATTATTAAAAAAAGATTATATAGTAAACAACAGGGAAATAAGCCAAGCCTTTAAAAGCGATACTAGTAGTTTTGAGTAAACTATCTGTACATGTTAGAAAACAAAGTCCCCAAATCGATCGATTTACTCAAAATCTAACGGACGGATTCGGTTTTTATAAATCGATAGAATGATTACCGAGGAAGACTTTAGTGTATAGTTTAGTAATAAAAATCAAGCTGAAGAAGGTTTTTGCTCATGTTGATCTTACTACATATAATAATTTTAGTGAATGATAGCTACATTCGTAAGAAAGGTTGTAGGCCATGTCGCTAGAACTACTAGGGCCAGAGTTACTCGGGTGAGACCGCGGGGCGCTGCCAGTACATATACGTTTTAAGTATATAATTTGATTTGTTTTCTAAACAGACGTGCATGACTGGTACACATTAGATCGGCGGTCCCGCGTCTCCCGGGACTAAGGGTGGGACATTCATAAACTACCCCAGGAATGCTCCTTATATTTCTGTTTTGAGAGAAAGTAAAATAAAGTAATTTTAATTAATTCAAGTCACGCCTCGCTTTTAATACTCAATATAAAAAAAACAACATATTGTGATGCTTCGTTTGTTTTTCTGTGCTAGTCTTCTGTTATATTCAAGTGTTGTGTAGTTCCATGCTAATCATGAGTAATTTCATGTTAGTCTTGTGTAGTTCCTTGCTAATGTTGTGTGGTTCCGTGCTAGTCTTGTGTAAATCCTCGGTTAGTCTTGTGTAGTTCCGAGGTAGCTTTGTGTAGTTCCGAGCAAGTAACCTTTAATTCTATATTAGACTTGTGTAGTTCAGTTCTTAAATTATATAGCTTTTTGCTCGTCGTCTCACCTTAACTACTCCTAGTAGTCTTATTTTTCTGTGCTAGTTCATTAAATTTTAAAAGTTTCATTAATTTTGGATAAAAAATAACACCAGCCACATACCATAAAAAGTCTCTTATCAAGTGTAAATAATATTCATGATTAACAATTTCCCGTTCCTAAACGAAACACTTATTAATTTACAACTAATATTTACGAGTTAAAACTGCTCAAATCAAATATTCAAATCTTTTTAAATTTCGAGCATAATAACGCAATCAAATAAAAAACATTCAAACAGAAGTATCTTATTACAATCGTTTTATAAATAGTCGATTCCTGGAAACAATCGAATCGGTAAAAATCGGAATTCAAAATTAATATGTTGCTAATTCGAAATGATTTGGTATTTAAATAGATTTTACCTTGCCGATTTTATACGATTGATTCGGATTTTATAATATGTGGTTTTTGCTTTATCTGCACCGCTATAAGCTGTGGGTGTTTTCATTGTAGATATTTAAATTGGTATTTATGCTCTTTTTATGCTAAACACGAGTTCAGTGATAATATTTTCCAACTAACAACGTTTTTGTGGGTAAAAACCGGATTGCCGATAAATACCTCGTTGGTTCTTTACTAATATATTTTTACCCATTACATATTTATTAAAAGATATAAATAATGTTTAAATAGTCGTTGGAATAGTGATCAATTTTCGGCTTGATTATTATTATAAATGATATTTGGTAAAATCATGGTGTTTAGAACTCTTGATATAACAGCGCATTGATAGTCGATGCAACGATTTTTAAAGAGTAAATGTGATTGATTCCTAATGACCAAAATAACGATGCCGTTATTTATTATGTTTATTAAGAAGACTTTTTTCTAGTGTAAGTGAGCAAACGAGTAGCCGGTGTCTTGTGATAACTACCGACTACGGAATAATTGTTATGAAGATTTGTTGTCCTTCTCTCTAAGGGGGCCACGGAAACTAATAAACCGCATGAAACGAGAAAGCATAGTTGTCATTTTACGGCAGTGTTGTGTAAGTGACGGATACCTAAGTCGTGAGGGAGAGGTACCTCTTACATAATACTAGAGTCAGACGATGGCTATACCAACTGAATGGTTACAAAGATACATATCAAATCTGCATCAGTCATAGGGAAGCGTCAGCCTCTAGTCACTGCTGGCCTAAGCCTATTTATACTGTGTGAAGACTCCGCTGTGGGTGTTCGTTTTCCTCCTCAACTATTAAAAAATAATGCTACTTGAACTGTAATCAGAAGCGTTACCTTTCTTCGTCCGCTTGACCCCTTAGGCCTATCTGTCGTCAGAAAAGGGAAGTGCCATGCTGCATAGCACTACCTCCTTCTATGCAACGGAATTGGGCCGGAGATTTCTCGTTTGCGCCCTGTTCTATAAAAAAACTTACGAACGAGACTAGTCAACCGTCAGTTCACGCCGGAGCGAGTTGCGCGTGAGTTACTTGTCAGATCAGGCCGGCACATGGCGGCGGATGTGCATCAAACACACCGCGTCTTACGACCAAGTTGGTGTCTAAGAAATACTACAATATTTCTAGTCTTAAATTAAATAAATATTACAATAAAACAGTTTACTTGTTACACGAAGTATTTTATTTCCAAAATGGCGTCCTCGCCAGATGTAAGGGTATCGTTCAAATAAATTCCATTTTCAAGGTTGGCGGGAAAAAATGGGAATAAATTACGCATCTACAAATGAAAGTCGATTCTATTTCGGAATATTGCTTAGCTCTGCAAAAGCCACTGATAGATAAACGACCTTCCACGCGGTTTGTGCTGGATCGAGTATCTAAGACGTTTAAAGTACGCGCTTGTTTAACTTTGTTGTAATTAGTTTCTTTGTTCTAAGGATTTCTAAAATATGTTTTAACATAAATGTTTAAATATGTTATTATGTACTTATATAAAAAAACGAACATGCCCCGACTGATTGATTCATCGCCGCACAGCCGTACACTGTAACCAGAAACTTAAATCACGTACTGGGGTTCCCTGAACGATGTAATCACTTACACTAAGAAGAAGAAATATTTAGGAATTCAACCCGTAGGGGTGTGACAATTTAATTCTATAAAAGGAGTCACGTTGGGGATAAAGGGACTACTATAGCTTTGATTAGTCTTTTAAATACCTTTATTTAAAAATGTTCTTTCCATATTCACAATCAAGAACAAATTTGAAATAGTAGAAGAAACAGACAATGGAATCAACACAGTTTTAATAATGGTTAGAAAAAAGTGATGAAACAAAGTCTTTATCTCATAATTATCATTCCTCCAATTGTTCTTCAATCCTTAAATTCCATAGTTGAAGATTTTATTGTTCGTGAGGTATTTGATATATTTTATATCACAAATATTTAATTATCATTTGGTGATGGTAGATAACTTCTGCCATCATTCCGTGCTCCATGTACAGCAAAAGAAAACAGTGATACACCGAGCACACGCTCAGTCTAATGGTGAAAGAAGACACATCTACTTTTTTATAAAAAGTAGCAAAAATATAATTGCTACAAGGGGTGAAATAGGAGGGTGATTTTTTGATGGAATTTAAACATGTTACGTGGGTGAATGCGGAGCGCTACTATTGTATTATATTCTCCGATGCTACTAGTTCAAACTCATGTTATAAGTATATCCTATTCACCATGATCGCTTTACATACTTTCTTGATGACCGAACAACCATTAGATCTTCCCAAGTTGATGGCCCCGCATTAGTTAATCTTAATAACATTATTAAGGAAGAAGTTAAGGATACGAATTTATAAAGGTAGCATAAAACGCATGCGTTTTAAAGAATACATGATTCGTAAATTCAATTTGCTGTTTTTTACAACAGTCAATGACTAATATACAAAATGGTAAGTATATGATGTTTGGAATTTCCTACCAGAACTAGAACAAATATAAATGAAATGCTTACGGCTTAAATACCACCTAAGATAGCACCATGCGGGTCGTGTTAAAGTATGGCAGAACGGACAAGGCCAATGAATACAATACAACTATCCTGTAGATCACAGCTAGAACAAAATATTAAGCACAGTACAACAAGAGAAAAATATGAAAGGAATATTTAATATTTTCAATTGAACACAGTGATGCTGAATTGAAATGAAAAACATCAGCGATGCACGGACGGACGCCAGATACTGACAGAACGGAATCACCAACTTTACTTACTTGAATCGAAATATGCTTCATAGCTTTATTGAGAGCCAAGGCAAGTTCCACAGGCTACAAATATATCTAGTCGAGCTTCTTACAGTTGTGGCTGGGGAATCCTAACTAAAAATAATATTCTCAATTGCTTCGTTTGAACCATTTGAGACAAAGCAATGCGACAAGTGCAGCTCTCGCAAAGTAAGAATGGTCAGCTAAAGTTCTTTTGTTTTTTGTTGATGATGGAAAATGTGTTTAAGCGCCTTCACCGGCCCTGGCTGGGGTCCAATGTGGTGGGGGGTTCGCGACACATTGTAGTGTCGACTACGCACTAAAATTACTGCCACCTTTTGTTTGGTGCCCCGGAACTGCAAATCATCAAGGCACCGCGACGGCCCAAAAGTCCCCTATGGGACGGACACCCCAACAAACTTTGGCACAGTGCAACGGGGTGAGATTCCCTTCGCCATGACCAGGCTTGAACCATGGCGAGCAAAAGGTGTAGATCCTGGGTCAGCCTGCCACATGGATGTCCATGTGTGACTTAAGCCCCAGGCACCCAGACCCATGCACGGGCCCGCAAAATCCAAGTGACAGCTACCTTATAAGTAATGTATCTAGTGGGCATGTAATGTCATAAGTTATGTACCTAGTAGGTATGTAAACATGGCAGTAATATCATAAGTTATGTACCTAGTAGGTATGTAAACATGGCAGTAATATCATAAGTTATGTACCTAGTAGATATGTAAATATGGCACTAATATCATAAGTTATGTATCTAGTAGGTATGTAAACATGGCACTAATATCATAAGTTATGTACCTAGTAGGTATGTAAACAAGGCACTAATATCAGATATTAATTTTAGAAACCGCCCAAAACGCTACAAAGTTTAGTGAGAGGTAGTGCCGTGCTGCATTGCAGATGAGATGGGCCGGCAGATTCGGTGAGGTACTTCTCGCGTACATGATACCGTGTCAGACTATGCTCTCGCATTTCGTGTGGTTTAAGAGTTTCAAAGTACTCATTGGAGGGCGAGAGGGAGATATGGTTTTTGCTGTCGGTCGTTATCCAACGGCCTCGATCGCTCGTTTGCCCCTTATATTAAAATATTGTGACTAATTCTGTGGCGAAGGAAAGTACAGTGAATCGACAGTGAAACCAAAAACCCAAATTGGGCCAGCACATGTAGTAGCTACTATGGCGGAATACCCTCCGGATTTCGGAGACACAAACTTTACCTATAGTACTAGCAAAAGCTCGTAGTTTCATCATGGTCAGCCCTTATCATTCCACTGCTGGAGATATGCCTCTCATGCTCGGACCCGCGTATAATATGGTTATAGAGGGAAACCATTCATTCATGCCAAGGTTTACCCTTATATATATTACCTACGAGCGACGCTCAGAGTCGAGATTGGAATAAGCCTATTTCCTGACCTCTGCTCTGTCCGCGTTCTTCATATCTGTATCAGCTTACACTAGACAAACTGGCCTTGGTGTGACCTCACATGTTTTGACCTGTAACACTGGCGACCAACCTTCATGGATATTATTTAATTAGACATAAAACTAAACAGCTGATGTTCGACAGAGATACTGAGATAGAAAGAACATTTTCTTATATGCCTACACAAGACATATGTTATTTTATTATCATTTGGGACTCAAAACTCCTACAATTTTTAAGATTTTAATTCTTGACTAGACCAATATTTATACAAAGAATTCGATTATCGAGGAGTATAAAGTGCGTTGCTCAAGGACGTAACCAAAGGGGAGTTGGGAGGGGTAGTGAAGCTCAATAGAGCGAAGGCCCTAAAGCTAAAGTTCGTACAAAATATGCGCTTCATATGCTCTTTTTTATTATTTAACTACGATAAACTGTGTCATCTTTCAAATTTACTTATAAAGAATATAATCTTATATCGTTTACTTATAAAGAATAAACTGCAGATCGGAGCCGACACACACAGATGTGTTTTTAAATCAATATAGATAAATGTTACTACTTATTAGGTACCCTGTGCCACATTCCAATTGAAACCGCCATCTAAAGACAACTAACCCATATCCCACTCACGCTAAAACTTATCATCATTACGAGTATTAACTACAATGCGCGATAAAGAAACACACTCAAAACATAACCCCCCTCGTGAAATCGAGTGATAGCTCTTAAAATACAAAGAAAAATAATTGTTTCTATTGGAAATCGAATACTTTTTTCATTTTCCTTAAGTCCGTAGAATTAACAATAGCGGAATAAAACACAGGTGTAAAGCAAACGGCCGCCATTTTGTTATACTTATATCGTTTTTTGGAGCGAAATAAACACCCACTAATGTTATGTTACACGATCTATAGACATAGGGATAAGTAGAAGTGCATTGCGTCATGGCGAAGTATAGTTTAGATTCATAATAGAATACTTATTTAACTAGTATAAAACTTGACATACACTGCTGCGATTACGCAATTTATAGCCACTTCACAGAATGATTAAGTTTAAAACTTGATATGTGAATGTGGAAGTCCAACATGACCGAGTCCGACATATCATGACCAGATCGAACGTGTACTGTCCGATGATATATACATAAGCATCTTTGGAACCGTCGTATTTTTATGAAGAGAATAATTAATGGGGAGGATTGAGTCGCATGTAAGGATCATGACGTGCGGCACTGTTCTCTCTGCCATTAATAAGCCAGCGTAATTATATGTTATTATTGTTCTTTTTTTTCAATAGAGTACTTTGTGATTGAACAAAGTATTCGTAATACCCAGGTTTTATTATAGGCAATTTAGTTTTTGATTTTCCCATAGATATTGTGTTTAATCCAAAAATTTTGGCCCACTGGAAGGGAGATGTAAAACCGCATCTGCATGACGGCAGTATTTCGGTTGCCAATGGGCTGCGGTAGTCGTCAACAGGCTCCGATTGCTCGTTTTCCCTCCTATACTATAAAAAAATCTTAAGATCCATACAATTAACTTTTATTATAATAATAACAAATAAAACGCCACTTCTATACACCTTAAGTCTATATCCAATATAGATCAGTAAAATTGTAGATGGCCCTAGGGAAGCCATTGTAATGAAACGATTAAATTAAATACCGTATTGGATGGTTGGAAATTACATTCATATTTCATGGTTTGGTTGTTTGTTGGTTATCTAATTTGGAAGTTTAGATATGGCGCATTGTTCTAGTACTTTCACAATACAAGCTAGAATCATAAGCTGTATAGATCGACTGATAAGAAATGACTTCGGCTTGTTTTCCTTGAAGCGCTAACGGCGCCTAACCTTCGTAAGTCGTAACCGATCGATTAGGTTAAGCATCCCCCAGTAGGAAAGTAATTTAATGGATGAGCAATATGTAATAAAATGAAAGTCGTTCGGAAGCTGGTTAAAGTCGTAACTAAGAAAATATTGATGGCATTACAATAATTTTGTCCCAGTTGCTGTAAAACATCTGTAAGGTCGGACTCGTTAAATAAAATAAATACGCGACCAAATGCGTTAAAATAGATAGAGAAGATCGATAACATAAGCCAGACGTGCGTTTATGGACTTTGTTTTATAATATAGATAAATAATAACAAATATGAGATGTTTTTATCAAATATCCCCCCAAAGCCATCGTACCTCATAAGACCAAAAACATGCTTTATACAACAAAACTACCTTCACGTAATATGTTACAATAAAACTACCTTTACGGATTTTATCGCGGTTTATTTAATTAATAAATTAGCACGAGGTTTCAGAAGCTTTACAGCAACCATGGTCACGAGCGGATGATGGTCATGGTCCACCCGTGACCATAATTGCTATAAAGCTTCTGAAACGTTGGGCTAGTTAAGTGATTAAATAAACCGCGATACAATCCGTAAAAGAAGTTTTAATGTAATGATTAGCATTTGCTTAAACTTAAGACATCAATATATTTTATATACAGATTTAAAAAATGATGTGAGCCATTGATAGGATAATATTAACATAACATAATAATATTGCCTTCTGGTTTGTTTGTTTGTTCGACTAGGTAGATGAGTGATACCGGATGAATTATATAACCGCATACCGGAGGTGATCCCCGCCACAACAGCCGCGTGTACAAATCGTCCAACTAACAACTGAAATGTATGATTTTGTTAGTCATTACATATTAATAAAATCTTTGTAAACACACGAGATAATATTCGCCATGATTTTCGATTGACTTTGTAAGAGGTCGCGCTATTTCTTCTTTGCATCCGAATTGGGCAGGATCTGAAATGTATCTGGCGCTCGTATAGTTTCGATGTGAAGTGATGGCAGTGCGGTCGTGTTTCTTATGATTTCTGGAAGTCCACTCCCATTGAGGGTTGAGGATAAGGAGGGCAACGCTTAACCATTGGATGGACACTCACATCCATCCCGGGACGGACGGATATTTTTCAAATAGTTAACGCTAGCTATTTGCATTAAAAATACAACGTCATAGTTACGCGAGCGAGAGAGCATAACAAGTTATCTCTTTTACTCTCTCGGGCGATGTGTGAACTACACATAAATTAGGGAGTCACGTAAAATTATATCACCCATAAACCGCCTTACAAACAACCAGGTTTTTATTTATAAATATAGTGTCGGATTACAAATAATTTGATGTACGGAAAATATGTATTGTTTGTTCCATACAAGACATATATACAATAATAACTTCAGAAATTTAAAACTCATTAAATCTGTAAAAAAAACACTTTTACGGATTTAATCACGTTTTATTTAATTACTTAACATTTAAACTATTTATTGTAAACATTGATTTATAAAACTACGAGATACACGATTTCACTGCCTGTTATTGAAACTGTTATTGTTATTGAACTGCCGTCATTCTAGAGCAACCAGGATTGTACATCAACACACTTTTTTGCAAAGTCAATTTTACGCGCATGTTTTTTCCAGAACAGATTCTATTTGAAAGAGCTGCATAAGTTATTCATATTTTTTTGCAATGTCCATTTTACGCGCACGATTTTAAGCTGTATTTTCAAAGTGCATAATTAGAAATGTGCACACATTTGTAAATCGATTGTTGTAACTTAAAATGTTTAACGGAAAATTATCGGTCCGTGTATTTCACATTGGATCCCCAATGATCGGTCAATAATGGGTGAATAATGTAGCGAATGACCCAGTTTGTTTGTTCTAGTCTCCCACACCGGCCGGTGAGATCGCCACTGCACTCATATCAATTATTCACTATTTAATTAATATCACCCAGGACTGATAAACGCCATAAGGCTCTTTCACACATTCCCAAATGATGTTCATTTAAGATTTTTTTATATTTTCAAAATACGTGTAAATTATTAGTTTTACAGATGTATTAAATTATTGCAAGATTAATACAGATGTATGTAATGACTGAATGAATGCTCACATGATACCGATTACCGGCACAAAGTGACAACTACGCTGTCTCGTTTCGTGCGGTTTAATTCTGAGGTCCATAACGTATATAACAATTATGCTGATGTTTATGGGCGTTTGTTACAAAATCGCATCTCGTTTGCCCTCATTCGCAATAAGGAACGTACCCACCGTTACAGACGCATTACTTAAGACGAGTTAGGTAATCGATTTCATGGAATCAATCGATTCCACCGAGAAGGGCCGTGGCCCGATTGTACATAGTCGGGGGACTAGTTTATACTTGTTTTGTAATAACTGTATACGTCTATAAATGCTGCGGGAGGCCACCGAGGATTGGGATCTCCTGGCGTCCACAGACATCCGCATATATTGATGAGTTGTGTCATGCACGAATAACGATAGCCATTTTTATAGAATAGGGGGCAAACGAGAGTTTTCACGGTTACCGACGCCCATGAACATCCGTCATGCCGTTGCTCCCCTCGTCCCCTATCATTGAGCCACCGGCTACTCACAATGCGACACTGAAGATGTCACTTTACAGCGGTATTATGGAAACGAAAGGTACCTCCCCGGTCGTGACGTTCGTTTGAACAGGAGGATGTAATGTCATGCTTGGGCATGGCACTACCTCTTCCTAAATGGCACTACCTTTTCCTAAAAAAAGCTTAGTAAGTCTAAAAAAACGGAGTATGCTCCGACACGCGGCTGGAGTTTACTCCTACGTGATTTAGTTGATTGTGGCGCTGTAAAGCGTTACGCTTAATTTATAGTTCGTTGTTTCGCATTATTTTAGCCCCTATCTTTTCCAATTGTTTCGTATGGAGATAACTCCACGAAATAGTCATAACAATGGGATAATGCTTACTGTACTAAATCCACAAGTTCTTTTACATTAGTCGTTTTGATAAACTAAATTCATCTGCCTACTCCCCTTTTCAATTTTTCGATTACGGTTAGACTAAATATTAGGCGGGATATTCGGACAATCCCTTAAATGCGAATAATCAAATCTCCGGGATTCGCTTCTGATAAATGTTAGGGTTGCCACTTACACAGAATCTTTTATACGTCTTAAAAGTAAATATGACTGGCGAGCATTCAAAATGTCGTCATGGTGTTTTTTGGATGAGAGCCATGTATATGAGGAGAGATATATTATGTAGATCATGGTTATATGTAAAAAGAAAATATGTATAACTCACTATTCGGTGGTAGCAAATTCATTTTCTATGTCGTATTGGTTCAGAAATGGTGAATCTTAACGTAATCATACAATGAGGCACTTTTTATATATAAGGTCAAACAAGCAATCAGAGCTTTTTGTTCATTAAAAAGACCGACGCCCATAAGCTTCTGCATAGAGGTCATGTAGATGTGTTACCCTCTTTCCCCTTTCCCTCTATGAACCACCGAAAACTTACACACTGCACGAAACTTGACAAAATTACTGATACTTTGAGGCGATAACGTGTAAGTGTTACCTTCACTGTGGCGCCGGTCCCATTTGGCTACAATGCAGCAATGGCACAACCTGACCATTTACTCACAGCTGAATCATTTACTCACAGCTGTACCATTTACTAACAGCTGCAGCATTTACTCACAGCTGCCCCATTTAATCACAGCTGCACCATTTACTCATAACTGCACCATTTACGCACAGCTGAACCATTTACTCACAGCTGCAACATTTACTAACAGCTGAATCATTTACTCACAGCTAAACCATTTACTCTCAGCTACACCATTTACTCACAGCTGCACCATTTATTCGCAGCTGCACCATTTACCCACAGCTGAACCATTTGCTCATCGCACTTTTCGCCAATAAAATGAAAACGATTACATTATTAGTGCATATTACAACAAAAAAGAATAATAAAATATTTAAACACTAGCCGTCCGTTCCGCCTTCCAAATATCCGGGTGTTTCACGAAATATGACAAAAATTCTTTTATTTACAAAAATTTTAAAATTAAAAGGTGCAGATTCGGCCTCGTAAACGTTACAATGACAGGAAATTCAGTTATGACAACGCAACGCCTGTCACGACAGCTAGTTGTCAATTTCTGCAGCTAAGGATTATTTTTTAAACATTCTGGTCACATTATCTAAGCTTCCGTAGCGGTCGAAACGTTTTAAAAAATTGTATGTAGCCTATGTTCAACACAGGTAATGTAGAATTTTAATGGTAAACGAATTTTTCAAATCGGTGTGGTAGTTTCGGAGCCTATGCTATGTAAAACAACAAAAAATGTTTCCTCTTTGCAATTTAGTATAGATTATTCAAAGTATTACCAGAATAATAAGCAATATTGAAAGTATTATCAGATTATTAACTAATATTCAAAGTATCAAATCCTTTAACGCAAACCTTAGATCTCTATTTAGTACTTAAATTTTAATCTGTAAACGGAAACACATTTAGATTTATCACACAATATGCCGGGATATCCGTAAGTTTAATCCAGACGTTGCACAACCCTGTGCATTGAGTTGAGAGATTGCGAGTACATGATACTATGGAATCTTCATCCAATCTAAGTATGGAGACCTCAACAATAGGATAAAATAAAATCATTTGGACCTCTGACCCTTGAACTGTGGAGACGCAAATATTTATTCATTAATTTTTTGGGCAAAGTATATCGATCATCCGTTGATAAGATCACCAGAAAATCACGAGTTTTATTTTGACGTGATGAGGTCCTATACATCTGCTGCCAGAAAGAGTATGACGTCATAGTAACGTTCCGAGTCATAGTAATCTTCCGAATGGGCGAACCCTGCGAGCGAGAGAGCGTAACAAGTCTCCTCTTTCACTCCATGAATATTCATCAACAGTCATGTGTAACTACATATCATCAGGCCAGTATATTAATAATATTGAAAAGTAGCAAATTTTTTACATTATCACTGTAAAAACAATACAACTTGCACGCATGAAAGTCAACTTTACAAAAAAAAAAAAGTTTAAATTTTGCACTTCTTTCAAATAGAATCTGTTTTGTAAAATCGACTTCAAATCATGCGCATAACTTACAATAAAATATGTACGTGTACTTATAAACCTCTGTATTGATAATATAAACGCGAAAGTTTGTATGTATGTTTGTTATTCTGGATTTGTTTTTTATGGATTCTTGATGATATTTATAACTGATATCAATTACAATCTGGAGTAACATAAATTTACTTCTCGTTACAAAAGTATAAAAGGTTCCCTTTGCTACAGATCCGACGCGGCCACAGCCACGGGTGCAGATGCAAAATAATAGCAGAATACCATACGTTTCTTTCGTTTTTGGAATTCCGGCAGAGATATAAAGTGAAGATGATTTTGAGTCTCGGAACAGAAAATGTGGGTCATCATTCATGAACTCCACATTCCCGAAAACTATTGGCCCGTGTAATGATGCGTCTCATTCCTGGCTCTGGGGTCCCGTGAATAATGTTTTATTTATAGCTGAAGATCAAAGGTTTAACTTCTAAAACGGTTGAACTATATGGTACATGTTTCATAGTGAATCGTTAATGATGAAATGTATATTTGAATTATGATTGTTTTTTTAACAGGGTATTTTTTATAGAATAGGTGGGCAAACGAGGAATCGGAGCCTTTTTATCACTACCGACGCCCATGAACATCCACATAATTACTATGCCGTAGCATTGCCCTCCTTCGCCCCTTCCCCCAGTGGACTCACAAACCGCACGAAACGCGACACTGGTGATTTCACTTTACGGCGGTATCTTGTGAGCGAGAGGCTTATGACATTGCCTGATGGATAAATTAGTATTTTGTTCTCCTTTTTGTTATCTTTATCCCGTTTCTGTAACAGATGATATTAGGGTCGGGGACTGATCTCTGCAGGCCAGAAAGGAAATCAGGCCCAATCCGAATCCGAGTATGAAAAATTCGATAAAAATAAATAGGTGTGAAAAAAATATCCAAATTAAATCCTTAAAATAATCCCAGAAGTAA
Organism: Eumaeus atala; assembly: GCA_017140195.1. Taxonomy (NCBI): domain Eukaryota; kingdom Metazoa; phylum Arthropoda; class Insecta; order Lepidoptera; family Lycaenidae; genus Eumaeus; species Eumaeus atala. Next base: position 934,989 of record JAFELO010000899.1, read on the forward strand.
TTGATAGCCGGCTGTCCTGGCAGAGGTTCTGTCATGGTTGTTCGAATTTGTTGTCATGGTAACGTGTAGTGTTTACAAGGCCGAAATTAAAATTTATAGCTTCTGTATTTCCATACATCAATGAATATTTGTCACATTTTGTGTAATGACCTCACGCAGCACGGACAGACTAGTAGTGGATAATACGGGAATTTTAATAATAGAACAATGAATTAATATGTTGATAAAAAAACCTGGGTTACATTCAGGTCTAAATTAACATAGCGGAGTCTGCGGCAGACGTACCACGATCAGAAACACTTAGCATGTAACACTTAACATGTTACGGATGTTAATTGATTGCACACTATCTCTCTTATTAATTTGTATTTAATCGTAAATCTTGTTTCGACATCGGACATTGGAAAAATTTGGAGTTTTACATTATATGTTGCGCCAGTGAATCTGCTATGATATTTTAGTCCAAATAATATGAATAGGTACTAACTATTGCAATGCAAATAACATTTACTATTTCATGATAAAGCTGAAGAGTTTTTTCGATTGTTTGAACGTGCCAATCCCTGGATCTACATATATTTTCTAAGCCCAGACAAAAATATTTTTTTGCATGATTCCCTTCCTTATAAATGTAGATAATATTTATAAGGATGTTAAACCTTATTAAGGGACAGGAGTTACGCCGTATTACTAGTTCTTGAAAAAGATCCTGTTTTTTTTAAGAAGTCGATTTTTATTTATTTTCAAATCAACATCAACCATTGTCCGTTCGCGGCTAGATATAGGCTATAGAGGCTTTTCTTTAAGCTCGGATCCAACCAGACCCGGGTGGACTGGAAGGGTGTGTCGCGTTCAGCGCAGCCACCTTAAACACACCACCAGAGCTTTCGGGTGCCATAGTGACATATCCTGGAATAGTCACGGCTATCAGGATAAGGATGGTTATTCACTACGGAAAGTCTAGATATAGATTCATAACAATAAAAACCAAGCAAGCCCATGTCCTGACACTTCTGTGGTCTAGAAATTTCCGAGTCGGCCGCCCGCGGGCCACGGCTCACTTCGGATATAATCCGCTCTCCCGATGCTCACTTCAAGTGCAATAGCTATATTATTTTTTTCCAATTTAATGAAAACAATGTAATAGTTTTATTATTTTATTCGAATTTTTCAATTGACCTTATTACCTTGTTATTTTACAACATAAATTATGAACTTACAGCTAACGTCTACAGTAATCCATAGCCGCTCAACTCGCAGACTTTTGTACATCTACAGCTTTCTCTTTTATTACGAGAGAACCATTAAAAATATAAACTATTACCCGCTTAACGGATGTTATTGGATTCGAACCGAACGCCGTCACGATGTCATAGTTTCACACGGGTTTCGGGGTCACTATCACGAGCGCGGAGATTGCTGAGGTCAAATATGGCCGGCCATCGATTCTAAACATCAAACGTTCGGCATTTTTTCGAACCGCACGACTTGAAATTAAATTGTTCGTTAAAGTATTCCTTGGGTGTCAAATTTTCTTAGCCGTAGACTCTTCAACAATAGGAGTGGTAGATTCCTGAAGGAACGTCTGAATTAATTAAATTTTATGGGAAAGAATTATATCAGGTACAAGTTGAATATTATCATGATATTTCTATTGTTTATCTAATTAAGGTATATTTCAACCGCATAAACCATTCTTGTCCTACAGTTTTGTTATATGCAGTTAGCCCATAGCATTCCTCGATAAATGAGCTACACAACACTGAAATAATTTTTCTAATCCGACAATACCTATCTCCTGAAAATAGCGGGTTCAAACAAATAAACTCTTCAACGTTGAACTATCACTATGGACAGTTTATAAGAGTTGGAGCGTTATATATGATACCTAACGACACAAGCACCGATTATAAGCACAAAAACATACAAAGATATTTGCATATACACAACTTAATTGTTGACAATGAGCAGTTTTTAACCGTGACGCTTGGTTAGACAGATCTAGGTGACACAGGAATAGCAGCGGAAACATCAAAGTGTGTGGTAGACCAACCGTACGTGTCAGCATCGGCACGTGACTAGAGTTTACTCCTTATAGCGCACTTGATTCTGAAGTCAAAGGTACGCATGAGAGGTACGCGCGGTAGCCCGTTCCTTCCACTTATCTTCTCATATAGCGCGCTTTAAGACTTTCCCAATGAGTTTTTTTGTCTACGACTCTCATACACGAGTGTGGTTTTATGCGAATTTTCAACTCATGATAGTATGGAATACTCCTAGCAAGTGAATCTCAGAAAAGTATTGCGTCCTAAAATATTTTTCAAACGATTTGAGACCTCATCTTGGGACACTTCAAGAGCCTACTGACTCCACTAGTTATGATTCGCCATAAAACCCCATGCCAGGCGTGAAACGTTGTACAAAGCGATCAATCATCTGGTTGCGTGGAACTGACGGGCGGCAGTAAAAACACTATAAAGGATAAAACCATTCAGTTTTTATTCCAATCAAATTTCTGCATAGCACCGTCGTAATTCAAGCTTTATTACGCCACTCACTTTAATTCTTTTTTGTCGCGATCATTTTGAACTACATACGAGTGTGGAAAGGTATGAAAAGGTCGGAGGTGAAAACAATAATATATCCACACGCCAGCTCCCTAATGGGGCAGAAAGAGTGAACGGAGCGCTACATCACAATTATTTTACTACGATCTTACTTATATCGATGATCACATATTTTTAAACTAGTTTTTAAAGAAACATGAGGTATGAAAAAGTATAAAGAGTAAAAATGTGTAATACTATAGATAATTTTATTGAAGTTATACTTCTCTTCCTTTGGTGCGTTAGGGAAAAATTATGAGAGCTGTTATTACGATGTGCACGCATATCGTCGTGAAAATCCCGACACCCTGAAGTTAGTCAACATTTTAGTTTTTCTCTTGTTACGCCCAGGAAGTACAACTTCTGACGGGTACTGAAGTATACACACACATTTTTTAAACTATATGGGGGCCAACGAGAAATCGAAGCCTTTTGACGACAACCGACTCCCATAGACATCCGCATAATTGTTAACATGCAGATGCATTGCCCCCCTTCAATGCTAAAGCGCCTACGTCGCTTGCTGTGCTTACTTTACTTAAGAATCATGTTAGCCCTTAAGAAGTAATTCCTGTCGCGTGTCGGTGCTTTCACACAGTTTTATGTGGCAGTAGCAACCCATACAAGAGATTTATTTAATCTGTTTTCACTACACTTATATTTAATCGTTTGTGGACGCCGGCTGAGGACTCTAAGATACCTCCCGCATACATGATACCACGTACAGTTTGTGAGTATTCCGTGGCTCATTGCAGGAGAGGTAAGGAGAGAACACATCTAAACGATTATAACAATTGGGCGGATGTTAATGGGCGACGGTAGTCACAAGGCCGGTTCCTCGTTGACTCCCTTCTACCATAAACATAAATTTTAAACATAAAAGAACCTAATATATTAGATCGGATGATAAGATATTTATAAGTTCACACAATTAATGTGCCCATTAATTTAATACTACACACGGCAGGCTACAATTATAACATGTTTCAAATTATAAAATATTATAAATTGATCTTAATGTGGGCTATTAAATCATAATCATTATCATCGCTGGCAGTTCCATGCCTTTTTTACCCGAGTGCCTCGAAGGAGGATTATGGTTTTCGTACGTATGTATGTTGGACACTATGTTCCATGCTAGAGGCAAAATGGCGTAACTTTTTTTTTCAGATTCGTCGATCTATACTAATGTTATAAAGAGGAAACATCTGATTGTTTGTCTGTATTGAATAGGATCCGAAACAATAGGACCGATTTGAGAAATCCTTTAACCGTCAGAATCGTACATTATCAGTGATGAACATAGGCTTATGAAACTTCGATAATGTAATCAGAGTGCATAAGTTATTGACCACCAGCTGTCCTGACACACGTTGTTCTGTCGTAAATTTAAGTTGTTGTCATCAAACGTGTAAGTTTACGAGGGCGAAATTAAAATTCATAATTTTTATATTTTTTAAACATATGATGTTTATATCCGTGCCAAGCCGGAGCGGGCTGCTAGTTAGAGATAGTCGTTTTTTTTTAATCACAAAACTGGTAGTTATAATCCCTACAGCTAAATCTAGACCCAACCTATATATAGTAATATAATTTCACAGAGCACAGACACCTCCCACATCTTTCGCAAATTAGTGCGATAGAAACACCTATGTTAAATTACAACAAGTCTACTTTAACGGATTTCATCTCAGTTTATTTAGTTTTTAAAAATCCCGACGTTTCCTGGAACGTTTCACAGCGAGCATTGGTCACGGGTGGTAGAAATAAGGGGTGTTCTTGTGTAACAATTTATATAAAGTAAACATTGGGTTTGATAAATCGCGATCATAGTCATTTTGTATTTACATCAATAGCCTCCCTTGAAATAAAAAGACATCCAAATTACAATAGACAAGATGGCTCGGTTTTTACCTCTGGGACCCAGTGATAAACATAATCAAATGAAAAACCAGACATAACACCTCAAGAGATAAGATGCTATAAGTAGTTTTTGCGTTACGCGACGACCGTCTGGCTCTGTTGGTAACGTGGGCGATTAGTCCGCGTGTTACGTCAGAGGTCGCGGGTTCGACTCCCGCCGAGGTCATGGATGTTAATATGTATATTATAAGTGTTTATATAATAAAATGCCTAAATATAAAAAAATCTCATATTTATAACAATATTAAATATATTTTCCGTTGTTTAGTACCGGTAACACAGGTCCTTGCAGTACTTAGCACAGGGCTAGGCTAACGTGGTGTGATAAGTCCACATATATTATTATTATGAACCGGACAATTAAGTAAGTATATATGTCCGTCCGAGTCTGCCCGTGACTATGGTTGGTCCAAAGCCTTGGAAACGAGAGGCTTGTGAAATTATTAACCATTACCATAAATCATTCTAGAATCCGTTAAAGTAACTTTATTACAATAAGTAACACAACTAATGTAGGATTCTACTAATGTTGTAAGTGCAACAGTTTATGAGCATAAACGTAGGTTATATGTATTTTTTTTTTTGTTAAATATTTTATATATAAAACTTATAACTGTGGTGAAAATTAAAAAAATGTATTTCGTACTTAAAATTACCAAAACGTGCACAAAAATATAAAAAGACGTCTTCCCGTACCGGGAATCGAACCCGAGCCTCCTGGGTGAAAGCCAGGTATCCTAGCCACTAGACCATACGGGAGTCATTTACCGTGTTCAAAGTAACGTATAAAATGTGTGGACAGAAAAATAATAATAACCTTGACTTTTAATATTTTTTGCTCCACTGTACACACGATAACAAAGATAATGTGAAATAGACGTTACTACGATAGTCGCCAGGGTCGAGTTTTGAAATAAGTTGTATTTGGAATTATGATCATCATTAGCAGCAAAATTATAATCATCATAAAGCATAAGCCTCCTGCCGTTTGGATCCGTCCGCACCGGCTTCATCACTGAACTCTTTTGCCCACCTGGTCCTTGCATAGCCAAAAAAAAAGCAGTCATTAAATCCGTTTTTTATTACATTCTGTTTTAGTTTTTATCGATATCTTTAAGAAGTGTGGCAGGTAAAACGAAATGACTTATTCATTTTCGTTATCACTAATGCGAAATCTACCTCTCACTTCGGATCGCATTGAAATCGTTTCAGCGAAACGATTTTGATGTTTCAAAGATCAACCTGATGCGATGTAGGCCGAAGGCCATCACAATTTAAAATAATGACGAAGTTTATGGCCCATTGGAGGGGAGGAGGAAAGGAGAACAATGCAATTGCATGTGTTTATGGGCGTCGGTAATCATCATGAGTGCTCGTCTGCCCTCCTGTAATATAAAAATGCATCTTGGGGCAAAATTTTAAAATCGTTTAAGCCATCGTCAATCATTTAGGGCCAATTTCTCAGCTTACTATTAAACTCCCCATTGACTATTAGTAACTCAAGCGGCTCGCAACATAAATTCGGTTTCACAGGTTCCGGTTAGAGGTAGCTTTTGTGAGGCATTCACGTAACAGCGAGACGTTGAGTATCAACCAGCTACTTTACACTACAAAGGTTACCTTTAACCGGCCCTAAATATACAGACAATAGTAGTCAAATCATCTCATGTAAAACGTCCAGCAGCCTATAAACAATCTCAGCTAATGTTATACAGTGCCGTTCCATCCGCTGCACCATCCCACCTCACACCATCCGGAAGTAGCCACCTCTTCTCGTTTTTATTACGTGTATAGACAAACAAAAGTTCTTTTTTCACACAAAAGATGATATAATGAACAGAAGACTAAAGCTTTAAACTTTTCTTCATCTGCCAAGACGGGAAGTTTTCCTTTTTCCGTCGTATTCCCGGGCGTTGGGAGTTTTTTTCGTCAAGTCTTTGGGAACAAGGGAATACACTTGTCTCTGTAATTTTCCAAAATGTTAACTTGCCAATGTTTATAGTGAAAAAAGTGGAATATATTATGTACCTTCGCACGTTTATGAGCCGCTTTACTTCACACTGTTGTATATACACGAATGTGGTATCATCGTGAAATGATTACAACAAATCATTTATTTTATTTATCATACCCGTGAATGTTGAGGAAACACAAACATGAGGATCGTGACATGTGGTCCTCACTGCCTACCCCGTCATGGAACTGGCTCGAAGATGTGCTGTTGCTATCATAACCGTTTGAAGAACTCCCACCAGCTTATAAGGTCTCTAGCCTTTCTCTAACAAATCCGGGACAACCATAAAGACAATATAGATAGAGAAGGGATGCCATAGGTATAGACAATAGTTAGATGACGGATATTGCACGTCCTGGTTAATGGTGATGAAAGATGACAACGCATTACTATCTTTGTCTGTCTAAACTCGCATGCGCATTGAAAAGGGAAAGAGATACAGAGAGTGAACCACACTTTAAGTCTCCTTCGACTTAAACGGCCGCGTGTTAGGATTACTTGCCTTCGCTATCTATATTAACTCTTTGGGAGCCACTCAAGATTGGCAGCTGCCCTCGCCCTGGTTTTAGCCAGTTGTTGACCCTCTCAGTGTAGCCAGACCAAACCAGCACGGCCAAAAAGTACCTTTCAAAACGATAACTCTCTATGGTTATGTTCGTTTGGTCCCGTTTGTAAGTAGCCGGTGGCCCATTAGGGGATGAGGTAAAGGGATAACGCATCTACAATATGCATGGTTAACCATGGGAATGTTAATGGGCGTCGGTGTTTACCAAATTACTCTGCTATAAAAAAAAGTCGAAATCACTACTGCAAATGCGTGGTCGTTTGTTACATATCTATTATTGCTATTGATGTGTGCGTCGCCGGTTTTGATGTGTGTGTCAATTATAGCCCAGTCTTCAATTGAGTCAGACTCAGTGATTCAACACGCTCGCGTTGGAAAAATTCCGCATAATGTTATTGAATGGACCTCACTAATGAGTAAGTATTGCAACATAATTGCGTGATATAGTGGTGAGCAGCAAGTCCAATAATGTCTGTGGACTTGTCACAGCACGGTAGCCCAGTCCTGTGGTAAGTACCGTATGGATTTGTGTTACAGGTGTAGGCAACGGATATATATTTAAGATTTTTATATATTATATAATAAATATAACACGCATGCAACGACCTGCGGTCACCTCATGACCATGTCCCGGGTTGGACCAAAAAGTGTTATTGAGATTAACCAATTTCTAATATCATTATTTCCTATATCTTATGCGTCTAAATTCCCATTTTCACAGTCACAGGTGGACGGATAAATTCCGGTGAATGTAGTAGTCGCACTTATGGGAAGGATCACCTGCATATTCCCGCATATTCTAAATTCCCAGTTCCTCGCGCCCCGACGGCCACTTGGAGTTTTAAGTGTCCTTCGCTTGAATTGGTACCATACCCTCGGGGATAAACGCAATTTGGGCACAAATGCACACATGCGCAGTAAAACAACTCGAAAACTGACACAAATGCAAACCTTTTAAATTTTATTTTTAATATTTGATATTCTTTTTTAATACATACCTAAACGAGCAATCGGAGCCTTTTCACAACTCCCGAAGCCTATCGGCATAATTTTCATGCAGATGCGTTGCCCTCCTTTCCTCTTCCCCTCCACTGGACTACCGGTTACTAGTAAACCCCACAAAACGCAAAAGTATATCTGCCAATTTACAGCAGTATCGTGTGAGTTAGAGGTACTTCCCCGGTCGTGCCGGCCCAATTCCGTTGTGATAGAAGGGCAACACATCTGCGTAATAATCATGCGAATGTTCAGACGCGTCGGTAGCCTCTTATGCTGTAAAACAAAGTTGACAATAAGAGTTAGCAACAATAAAATAACATTCCTATTACTCATACCTCCTTGGCTGCTACGTGCCGACTAAATGTTTGTATTGTAAAAACGTAACGTACAACGTAATAAATCGTACTGCGGCGGTGGGCAGTGAGGCAGTGAGGGAGCATTGAGGGGGCAGTAAGGAGGCAGCGAGGAGGCCGCGATGCTGTCTCGACCTCCCAAGACTCGCTCCAATCATTATTAGTATATCGTCCTGTTCATTAATAAATCGATTAAGGCTCAATACACACTTAACTATTGTACCTATGGTCTTTTATCTTTTATTATTTTTTTCTCCCATCAAACAAATTAAGTATATCTGTGTACATTATAAATCTACGTATTTAACTGTTCGTCGAGTGCTGCGGTGTGGATATATTTCAAATTAATTTTAACTGTAGAAAGTTAATAGATAAAGGGAATGAAAAATTCAATAACCTGACTATTGAACTTTTCATTGTCTTTATCTATTAATTTTCTTCAATGAAGCTTCGTGAGCAAAACTGAACTTGCGACGTGTGGACATTTTTTTATGGGATGTGAAGTGACATGGTCCCGCTACTCAGTGTATTGCTATATATGTGTTGTTGAAAAGGGTGGTAATAAACATCCGCGCGAACTATATCAGTAACTATTCGCCATGCAACCCCGGTCAGCCATGTTTTCCAAATAAAATTACTCCTGACTGACCTACTTCCTATGGCTCGAATAATTTACAGACTTAATTCTATCCAGATATTGTCATTTAATAGATTTTTTTAAGTTATACTAATTTTGGCGTGTTTGAGAGGAATTATGCCAGTGAAGTTTTACGATATGCGTGCTCATCGATACCAAACCCTGACAAATTCGAGAAATGAATGTCATTTGTGAAAATTGGTTGTCAGATAAGACATTTGATTTAAAATATGTGTTTTAATAGTAAATTTTGATTTATAAATTAAAAAAGAACTGTGTAAATTATTTATTTTTGATATATTACAACAAAGAAGTATTAGTTTATACTTGCATAGGTTATCATCTATGCAAGTATAAAATACATAACGGCTCTCACAAGTCTGCACGTTTTATACCAATTGTATATGTTTGTGTTAGGTGTTAGATTGGGTGCTTGTTAGGTTTCATCGGTACATTTTCAAATGTAAGTGTGCGCTCGCCCTTACTTTCCGAGCATTGCACCCGCTGATTTGTTAAAAGCTCGTGAAGTGAACACGGCACGTGATCGAGCCTGCGACCCAAACGTGATATGTGTGGCTGTCCAATGATGTTAACTTGATTTAAACCGCATCCCATACGCGGCCACCGCCACCGGAGAGTGACCGACTGTTATTGACGTTCAGAACTCATAAAAATTCTCGAGTACAAGCATGTCGGAGTCGTCATTACAAAACAATTTTAAACCATCGCTGCTGTAAAATAACTGAAACGTCGGGACAGTACGTATACGACGCATGTATCTGTGCACCTTGGTTTCACACGCATTAAATCTGTCCTGAGTTTTGGTATACTGTAACCTGTATTGATGGCAGATGGGCCGCTAAGGTTCTGGAGTGGAAGCCGCGTTTAGGAAAACGAAGTGTTGGTCGAGCGTTCACCCGGTGGGCAGGCGATCTCCGTGCAGTAGCCGGTCCGAGATGGATGCCAGTAGCGGGAGATCGGTCGTCTTGGCGTTCACTGAAAGAGGCCTGTGTCCAGCAGTGGGCCGAGAAGGGCTGATAATGATGATGACGGTCTGTTCAGTATTTGTTGTGTAAAAGAATAACAAACATACTTGCAAATGTCCTATTTATTATATTCGTAAGCCTTACTCACTAACGCGGCTTCATATGGATATGATCTCTAACCACACAGACGCGAACTGTCATACAGACTTTCATGCCCCGTTTCATCCCCTTAGGGATGTTCTACGCTATAGACGGGCAAACGAGCCTTCTGATGACTACCGACGCTCATAGACATCTGCATTATTGTCATGCGTATGAGCCACCGGAGAATGGGCTACCAGCCACTCACAAATCGTGACGGCGAAGTTCTCACTTCACGACGGTGTCATGTGAGGTAGATGCGTGCTGGTGGTGTCTGCTCAATTCACAATAGCTCCCTCAAAAAAGAAATTTGGGGAATATACATGCCGAGTTTTAGCTTCTCGCATCTAGGAGTTTCACTTCACTTTCAGTGCGACATCGCAATCACCATTCGTAAATTTGTCTCGTCTACTTTAACTTCTAGTTAGGTTGAGCAACAAAAGTAGTACCCATTACTTTCACATGGATCCACGGACAAGACCACACGTAGCCAATCGGTCGCAAAAATATAAGTCGTGAATTGTTAACATCACGAGTTTAGATTTTATCTACCTGTGCACATAATTATTTAGTTTCTATGCGTCGTGGTTTAACCGCAAAAAATATGTACCAGGGAAACTGTCCAGCTTTTTGGGGCATTTTATATTATTTTAGGTTGCCCTCCCCGCCCTTCTGAAGGGGCTACCGGCAACTCGCTCACTTGTTGGTGGACAACATGTCCTGCACCACTGACTGGTCGACGCACAGTCGAAACAACAGAACTGCACTAAGATATAATTTAGTTTGTAAACACATTTTATAACGCAGGCAAACGCGAAGGTAAGGTCATTAAGTAGGAGTGCCTTGCTGGATTGCAGCGGAATTAGATCGGCACGAACGGTGTATCTCTCGCTTACATGATAGCGCTGTAAAATGACAGTTATGCTTTTGCGATTTGTGCGGTTTTTAAGTTGCCATCAGCATATTGGAGGGGAGGAGAAAGGAGTCCAACAGAACAGCCATCGCTGCGCACCCCCGCGCCGGTCCGTTTTAGCAGCAATGTACCACGCTGATGAAGCACTGTGGGCCACGTGTCGACCAATTGGAATTAGCTGATCGTACTAACAACAGCTCGTGTGCGCTTCGTGGAACTGTCCGTGTTCGTGCCTCGTCGTGTGTCTCCACCTCACTGACGAGGAGCGGCCGGACACACTCGCGACTCATCACACGCATTCGATATTCAAACAGATTCCAAATTAATTCATTTAAGATCGCTAAATTGGAGTTTTTTTTAGAGTATTTTTATGGGAGACGGAAAGCAGGGCAGCGCATCTGAATGGCAGTAACGCGTCGATAGGATCTGATCATTCGTTTGTCCCCGTATACTATAAAAAAAGAAACACAAACATTTGGCGCGAGCTGGAGCGAAAACGGGCTACACAACTGCATTACTATAATTTGTCACCCTCCCTCCTTCTTACCTCCAATGTCAATCAACCACCATCGTATCTGTCTCGTTTGGTGCGATTTCTGAAAATCGGGTGGCCCATTGGAGTGGAGGAGCGGTCAACACCTCTGTATAACATTTTTTGCGTACGTCTTGAACACAAAACATCTGTGCTAGATTCTTCCCAGATAGATTGCAAAAAGCGCTCTATAGGGGCCGTGCCGCAGTGGGTGTCATCCGACTGATGAGATTGATAAAATAAATGCAACTGTGTAAACATTTCAAAAAAATAATCAAATCATTATAAGGACACACCTTGACACGAGATCTGCTAATTTGTTTTGACATAAAATTATTCATACTGCTATAACCTGATTACTATATACGAAAATATACGTTCGTAACGACAACCAATAAATTTGGCATTACAATATAGGCAGCTCATAAACGATTTTATTTCTTTTTTATGGTTAATTTTTGAAAATATTACTCATATTCCATATAAGTGGTTATTTAGTAACGGGTAAATGACATGTCATGTAGTTTATCGTCATGACTGTAGGCTGTACAATACGACTGGACCGCTTCTATTGTCCTCCAAAAATTTGTTTCTCCAAAGTTTCCAAAAGTTTACAAAACAAGTTCAATGAAATTGTTAGGCAGTAGTCATAACAATAAAATAGAAATAAAAATATAATTAAGCATAATTTAACATAATATACACACGGACTTTGTTTACATGTAGAATAAAAAACAAAATTGAGGGGCATGGGCATGTTAAACTTTGGTTTTTATTATTTTTAATATCTTACACGTATGGCGATCTCAATTTTGGGTTATAATAATTTTTCATTATTAAAACCTAAAATTTAATTCCTAATTATTTTGTATAAATGTTATGTACATTCAAAAATAATAAACGATTTATTGAAAAGCTGGAAATAAACTAAATTGATCATTTTGATGTCTTAAGTTTACGCGAATGTTACTCACTACAATAAAACTACTTTTACGGATTTTATCAAGGTTTATTTAATTGTTTAACCAGCCCAACGTCCCATGTGACCATTGTTGCTGTAAAGCTTCTGAAACGTTGGGCTGGTTAAATAATTAAATTAACCGTGATAAAATCTGTGAAAATATTTTTATTGTAATAAATTGAACATTTATTCTATCAATGCTATTTTGAAAAATTACACACATGCGAAAGAATATACCAATACATCAAGCTCATGTAATTTAATTTTTATTTCCATAACATAACCTACAGACGGGTAGAGGAAGCATTGAATGCTCCGTACGCGAGCGGAGTGCGGCCGGGCTCGCGCGGCGTGTCCGCACACAATATCCTGTCAAATATTTAGCTATTTGTTTAAATAATGTTACGAGCGTCGCTTGTGGGAAACACAAACGCGAAAACACCGCGACAGCTCCGTAATGTTTGTACTGCAGGGGTTGGGCCCTGCGATATCTCGAAGGGCCGCTCTTGAAATGTCTTTTTGAGTTTACTCATAAGCAAATTATTTAGAACGTGCCGTATGAAAGTAAAGATGTGAGCAGTAAAATCGTGTGAAACAGTAACGTAACGCTTTCCTGTATTTACGTTCGTTGCGCATGTTTCACTTAACAATCTGACACATATCGATGTCTTAACCTTACGCGAATGTTACTCATTAGAATAAAACTACTCTTACGGATTTTCGATCCTTGACCATGGATTCTGTAAGGCATCCGTAGGCAACACGATGGTTCAAGCCTTGTCGTGGCGGTGGGGCTTAGTAGCCTGGGGTGAACCCAGGCGAAGCCAATTGAACCCCCTCATCTTTGCACCCCTCTTATAAGAAGAGGGAGGTTAAAGATCAGGGGGAGGAAACACTCTCGGTACCCCTGTTATAAAAAGAGGGGACCTAAGAGCAATAGGAGGTGGCGCTTTTGCGCACGGGGCAAGGGGCGAAGTAGGGAACCAAACCCCATTGCACTGTCCCAAAGTCGGTGGAGTTGTCTTGTAGTGCGGGGCAACCCCATATGTGGAGGAGGTATCGGTCCCCTAGGGGATTGACTAGCCGTCGAGTTGCCCTGAAGATCTGTTGTGCCGGGGCTCCTCACCAAGGGCGGCACTGATGGCATTCGCGGTGGTTTTTGTAGATGTTCGGCACTATCATGTGCCGCGAGTCCCACACACCACTGGACCCCACCCAAGGCCGGTGAAGGCGCGTAAATACGTTTCCCCGCGTCAAGAAAAGGCATCCGTAGGGGCAAGGGGCCAGGATGGGAACCTCCCCCACTGCTCTATCCCAAAGCCGGTGGGGTTATCCTGAAGTGCGGGGCAACCCCATCTGTGGAGGGTGAACCGGTCCCTTAGGGGGCTGACTAGCCGTCAAGGTGTCCTGATAATTTGTTGTTCCGGGGCACCTCACCAAGGGCGGCACTAATGGCAGTCGTGGTGGTTTTTGTAGGTATCCGGCATTACCATGTGCCGCGAGTCCCACACTGGACCCCACCAGCGAAGGCGCGTAAATTCCTTACCACGCGTCAACAAAGAAAAGAGAAAAAAGGCATCTCATCATCATCTAGATGTCGTCGTCGGGCTAGTTGAATAATTCAATAAACCGCGATACAATCCGTAAAAGTAGTTTATTGTGATAAGCTAGAAGAGATAAAAACTATGTGTCACAGTTTTCTTTATGATTGGTCCTTAGCTAAACCCCAGCGGTCTTCCTTCACATCCGCCAGTGGAGAAGCCTCGGGAACGCGGTGGCAAATAACCGCGACACCACCAGCCAGTGCCCTTGAGGGCCCTTCTCGGGAGAACTCGGTACTTTCCTAGATACGGTAAGGTGTGCCGGAACACTCCGCACACCGGACAAATCGGGCCTTGATGTATGGGGACGAGCTAGGACGCCAATATGTATCAGATTGTTCAGTGAAACATGTACAAGAGACGTAAATACGGTGAAGCGTTACGTTACTGTTTCACACGATTTTACTTCTCATATCTTTACTTTCATACCGCAGGTTCGACGCATCGGCATAGTAATTATGTGAACGTTCACGGGCGTCGGTAGTCGTTAAAAGGCTCCCATTCCTCGTTTACCCCTAGACTATAAAAAAATATATATGAGTAAACTCAAAAAGACATTTCAAGGGCGGCCTTCGAGATATAGCAGGGCCCAGCCACTGCAGTACCCACTAACCCTTACCCTAGGAAAAGCATTGAATGCTCATTTGTTCATATCACCTCAGGATCTAAATAAATGAACATTTATGTACTTACAAAAAGAGTGAGTGAGAGGATGAATATTATAACTGCTACGAATCAACCCTCTCACTCTAAGTTCCTACTAATCCAGCAATCTCGAACGTCACAATATGTTTGTCAGTGTCACAAAGTAGAGTAGAGAACAAGTAGAGTGGGCAACGTTTTATTTATACAAAATATAAGAACATACATGCACATTATATACAAATACACTGCACTTCTACACTTAAGCTATAATTGTGCCAAGTTTCATACTCCTCCGTCCGCGCAATGTTCGTAAAAATGCGTACAAACCTTGTTGTTTCGCGTGTCAATACAGCAACAAACCAGACTGACCCGTGTTGGTGATGATGCGAGACAACAATTAGTCCCAATCGTTTAAGAGGTTACAAATGGTGAGTAGGTATTTATTAGACAGGCGGAACTAATGACCGATGCACTAATGAATGGTAAACATTCGCCAGCCATTTTGTGCGTCTGTCTGTCTGTGGCCAGGATTAGCCAGTTCCATCACCATGAGCTTCTGTCAGGCAAAGGCAGATAGTTCTTTGTTGCTGTTTCCGATGGATTGAAGTCATTGAAATAAAAAATGTGTATTTTAAATAGTTTAAAAAAAGTGTACATAATACTAGCAGTCGGAGCATTCGCTTAGTGTGTTTAGATGTGTTGACCTTAATGGGCCACCGGAAACTCTCAACGCGGGGTAAACACGACTGCAAAGTAATCACTTCACGTCTATGTGAGAATTTTAGATACGTTTTATCCTATTGTACCAGAAAGAAGGTAATGATTTAGAAGGAGGCAGTGCCATGCTGTAAAGCAGCGAAATTGGGCCGGTACGACCGGGGTCCTACCTCTTGCCCACAGAACACCCCTGCAGCTATGCTGTCGCGTTTAGTCCATCTGTAAGTGGCCGGTGGCCCATTATAGAGGAGGCAGAAAGGAGAGAAACGCATCTGCATAATAATTATGTGGATTGGTAGCCATCAGTAGGCTACGTTTTCTCGTTTGTCCCTTAAATTAAAAAATGTAAAGCCTCGGCCGGTTACTAAATCGCATATTACGGAGTAAACTCCGTTGAATCCGTTCTTCGCCTTATAAAAACTGACAATTCGCTAAAAAGTTTAGGTCATTGTGATTTTGGCAGGTAGCCCAACCAAAGACCTGTCTAAACTGTCTAGTTATGGAGAAAATAACTTCAAATTGCCCATCATGACCCGTATAACGCAGAGTTGCAACTATGACGTAAGTCGGTACCTCCCCACAGCAAGCTGAGAATGGTTGATGTCATAGACGATACTGTCACAAATCACAGCACATAAAATATGTATACATCTAAATATGAGTCGGTGGCCGGACTGTTTATTTACAATGCTACCAACTCGGCGGGCTCACACAAACAAACACAAACATTTGACTAATACCATGTGTATGGAGAGTTTTAAAAGTTGCATTTGGCTCCATACCTACTTTGTGTATTGCAATAACAGCTATTCTCTTCCCTTTATCACACCACTCCATTTTAAAAATTAAAAATATTGCACATTGAACAATCGTATAAAAATTACAGATTCCAAATTCAAATGTAATACTTTTTATTTTTTATTGTAACATTATTTATGGTAGACTAAGTATCTACCATAAATAATGTTACAATCGTCTGTAAAATCGTCTGTAGAATACAATCCATCCCCATGATGTAGTAGACTGAAATGTAATTGTAATGTGACTTATGCAGATTTCTATATAATATACATAGAGAAGGCAGGTCAGTCTAAAAATAGACAGCAAATGCGGCTTACTCTCCCTGTCATTTTGCATTCATAGTTTTTCTACACAATGCGCATGCGTATTGCTATGGATGCCATTCTCAATGTACAATTTATCTATCAGGTTTCTCAGGTTGCGTATGTCGATTATGTGACTGGGTCAAACCTCTTCTACAAGATGCCTGCCAGTTCTCTATGAGCCAAAGGAAAATACCGCACAAAAATATTTTTTTAGAAATCCGAAATGGAATGAATACCATGCAATTTGCATATTATGTCCATCAATGGAATAGATTAAAGAGATGAGTCATAGAGTCGGAAATCAAAATACAGAACATCGAATTAATTTTTTTGTTCTTCCAACGGGCGCCAAAATTTCTCATGTACGTCATAATTATGTATGTTTAACATGAGGTAATACTTTAATTACACAAACCTATTAATTTGTTATATTTGTTCAAATTATAATAAATTAATAATTGTAAGTGAAAATGCTTGTAAAGGTTTTATGTCTGCCATTTCTTTTATTATTTTAGATGTAGTGTTAACTCGCTGGTTATATATGCTTATATGCAGCTCAATAGAGCCACGTCTGTCACACTTCAAGCTTACATAATACCCTCGACAAAGTTAATGCTTTCCTATGTTATAGGGAATAAGTAGTTTAAGAGATATGCTATTTTTTATTTGCTGCAACCACCATAGGCGAGTCCTACTCGCTCTTGGCCGGTCTTTTTCAGTAATAAAAAATTGCATCAGAAAATAGCATAAAGTGTATATTTGTTATCAGGTTCCACGTAAAGTTCACGAGGTCAGCTACTTCTGAATAAAAAAAATAACTAAGAGAAAGGAAAACCAAACTGCTAACTGAAAAAAAGAAACAAACTTTCTACAGTGGGATCACACCGTTTATCAAATAGATTTTAGCTAAGATCTTATAAGTTATAAACACGAATGTAACGACACCTCATATGTGAAAATCCGTCAAATCGTTTAAGCTGTAGGAGGGAACACAGAACACGTACATACAGGCGTACAAACTCTCGAGGAACGCATCCTTCTGACGTACAAACTCTCGAGGAACGCATCCTTCTGACGTACAAACTCTCGAGGAACGCATCCTTCTGACGTACAAACTCTCGGGGAACGCATCCTTCTGACGTACAAACTCTCGAGGAACGCATCCTTCTGACGTACAAACTCTCGAGGAACGCATCCTTCTGACGTACAAACTCTCGAGGAACGCATCCTTCTGACGTCGGTATCATTTCAGATGATGAACACAACAATAGCAGGCACTTCAATAACATTATCAATTTAGTGATTCGTGTACCGCAGTGGTACAATGTACACTGGCGAGTGATGACTCAACTGCGTGACTGCGAGTTATGTTTTAGACAGCATCGCCAGTGGATCCCCCGACCGCACACATGCTGTGTCCAGAAAGATATGGCCACTTAGACAGAGGGCCATACCGATGAATTCCTTAATTACGAGCATATGGGTCACATGATGGTGAGTGGTCAGTCAATGCCTGACATTGCCTTTTCTCTTGCAAACAACAACAGCTCCACCGACAACAACACATGTTCACGCCAGTTCCCTAATTGGGTAGACAGAGGGATCCGTGAGCCACACATCACGATCCTAACATGAGCTCCTGGAGGGGCTCCACGTTCATTACTCTTTTCCATAACATAAGGGGCCAAACGAGCAGTCGGAGCTTGTGATTATCGGCGCCCATAGTAATCTGCATAATTGGCTTTCTACCCTCCTCCCCTTCAAGGAGGAACCGGAAACAAACCCCATTCTATTTTTTAGTTGTTGTTATAGCGGCAGTAGAAATAGCTATGAAAATTGCAACTGAGCAGCTATCACGGTTCATGAGATGAGCCTGGTTACAGACAGACGTAAAAAGGGTCCCACCATTTGGGCACGGAAACCTTTCAATCATAAAGTGTTTGTTTAAATCGTTGATTTTTAAATAGACCTGTCGATCAATGGTTTAAATAGTTTTTCCTACTGTCTAGTAAAAATAAGGTATCATGAAACTACTTACTTCGTTAGGGAACTGGCGAGATGTGTTGTGCTTGTTGTGAAAGTGATTTTATTCCGCGTGCCTGCTCACCATCTGCAGACACTTTCTCGATAATTATCTGTACACGTAATTATATTGGGAAATAGTTTTATATAACAAAAAGCGGATTGTTGTGCGAGAAATCGATCTTGTTCGCGCCTAATCGATTCGACAATAGTTTTAATGGTGGTTATGATTAGAAATTGTGTCAAACCGAAAAAGCACTTGAAGTTACGTATTGACAAAAGTGTCGATTATGACAAAAGTAGAGTTTTGTGGAAGGTAGTGCCATGCTACATTGCGGTATGTTTGTGCGGTTTGTGAATAGCCGGTGGCCCATTGGAGGGGACGAGGGCCACGTATCGGCATGATTTAGTTATGTTGATGTCCGATTGTATCGTCCCTATTGATTACTTTTCGCCCCTCTATTGGATACGCCCCTCGGGCGATTCTGGGTATATAAAAATACCTAAAATAGGCTTTTTACCAGTTTAGCCAAGTAATCAAGGACTTTACTCCAATAAGGCACGTGGTTTCAATAAAATATGAGACGTAGTAAGATCGAGTCAAACTGTCATCGAACAACCGAGCGTAACACCAGCGTAACGCTTTACTACGCTTACATCTTTTGGGCACCTTTCATTATGACGGGATCTGATAGAATGTTGCTTTACCGTTTACCGTAGTTTCTGAAGTTTTTAGAATAGTCAAACTCCCAGGAATTATACCTACCCCAGGTTTGATCCTTAGGAATACGACAACTGGCATCATCTCTCCTTGGTCCCGGGTATTACCGTCTCAAATGAAAAAAATACGAGTGTGTTGTCTAACCATACGACCAAAGTAAAACTTCTTTAGTTATACGGGACGTAACTGGCTATAAAGGACATATTTTTTTCTTAACTGCTGTATGCTGACGGAAGTGTTCAGTGCAGCTTCATCGGTTACCATACGACACATCGGGCAACTGCCTAAGTGATATTGTGGTCGATAGGGGGACGGAACCCCCCCCCCCCTCCTTTCCCGCAGATGGGAAGGATGCATCCCAATAGTTATTTAAGGTCAACTAAAGTAATTATTATTATCTTGGCCGTGGGGAATGGGTCCCCTCACCCCCATCTCTAAACAGAGGACACCTCACGCGCGGTAGCAAAAGTTGACCTTGCAATATGGTGAGGGCTGGAGGAGCTCGTTATGCTACCATGACTGGGGAGAATCGTGCCCCCCTTCCACCACCGTCGTGGTTAACCTGACCGGTACGGCGGTTTGATAAGAGGTCGTTGTTAAATCGCGTAAGGTACTGGAATTATCTCCTATGACTGCACTAATCGTCCTACTGACTGTAGTCAAAAGTTTGTGCTGTTGTCTGTCGTGATGTGATGATTGCGGATTGAATCGTTCAGTCCGCGCCCGAATCCCTTGGACGGGGTAAAGTACCTGACCCGGGGCCGTGGTTTCGTATCTGTTTGAGTTTTATTTTGTTGTGTTACAATTGTCGCGATTTGTTCCTTCTCGTCGATCGGAACGTGTCTGGGACGATGTCCCATGTTTGTACCGCAATTGGGATTGTAGTCCGTTGCCTTGGTGACGAGAAGATTAGGATGAGCGGTAGCTCGATCGAAGTATCTTTTGGAGGGCCCTTTGAAATGCCGCGCGATAGTGGGGAGCTCGATATCTCTATGTAGACATAATGTGCGGATATACCAGGGACAGCCTGTGACAATTCGCAGAAATCTATTCTGCACGCGTGACAAAATGGCTAATGCGAGGGGGAAGCGTGTGCGAACACTACGCTGCAATATAAGATGAACGAAAGAAAGAGACTTAGGTATTGACAATAACATCAACCAATAATGTTGAAGCGTTAAAAGAAAATTTAACAGTCAACATACGTTATGTCCCGCCTACAGCTATCCCACATGAAAACCTATGACCTAACCGACGAGGATTAAAATTGCCGCAAACAAAATTGACCCATATTCAAAGTGGATTAAAGGGGTCAATCTAAACAGACCAGTGCGGAAGGTTTAGTCACGATTTACCAAATATTAATACGAATCTGAAGACATAAAAGTGTTCATATTAGTTTATTTCGTACGGCCTATATAATTAAATAACATATTTTGATCACGGCAATTAAATAAATAACCAAACATCCTATTAACGTATCTCATAAATAACATATTAAATGTTTCCACAAATACACATCTTGTTTTTGTTAAGTTTGATTGAATAAGACATTTTTTTTAATTATCTGCTTAGAAGGTAAATTGGCAAGACTATTGGTCATATCGCAGTGTGTGAGAAGTTTTATGATTAACGATATTTTTTATTTATTACGCACTACCCTAGTCCTGTGGTTTTACCCGTGTGGAACGTATCCCTAGGGAACATTAAATTGTTTTCAGGTTAAAAGATTGTGTTATATCAGATTTTTGTCTATATATGTTTCAAATTTTATCCAGACTCAACCGGATTAGATTTTGTTTGTGATACTCTCACAATAAAAACTGTTTCCAATGTTTTAGAGAATATTCGCGTTTGATCCTGCACATTTTTCAATACTGAGTCTGCTCAGATACTTAGCTTAGATAACCATTCCTATGTATATACAAATATTAGAGTCTTAAGACCGTCCGTATAAAACATCCGCCAATTCAATGTTATGCACAGTTAACAACAAAAGTTAAAACAACTTAAAAGTATACAACCGCGGATGCTTTTGATTGTTTAAATCTATACATATAATAATATTGTCAAGGGCATCGAAGAAGAATAATAAATAAATATTATGCAAATGAAATTAATTTTAAAACTAATATTGCACGACACCAACTTGGTCATTCGATTAAGGATTTTTATTATTTATAATATAAATAAATGTCAAGGAGTATATTCAGTGATTATTTTTGCAATGTAGCCGAATAGAGCCGGTACGAGAATAGAATAGAAGTCGTTTATTAAGGAGACTACATTTACATACACAGGACACCAACAACATTAAACATTAAACCGTCTTCAAAAACGTATCATCAACTCAAAATTGTGAAATATTTTTATGGTCGGTGCCAATTAGTGTTGGAAATAACTAACACTTCCTCAGGCACTGGCCTCAAAAATATAATTTCACGAATTACAAAAAGAAACTCAAAATCTATTGAACGGATTTTCATGCGGGTTTCGGCAACTAATGGAGCTATTTCCGAGGAAAGTGTAAATGTATAATTTGTTAAAGTCCGTGTTATTCACGGGCGAAGACGAGGCGAATCGCTAGTGGCATTATAAGATAGTCTTAAGTTTCCACTTCTTCCACCAGTCCCTATAACTACCTCATGCTTTTTTCTTTCCTTTATTTGAGCTAAAGGTGGTGGAGTACGCGGGTGGAAACATGCGGGGCAGCTAGTATCATGTGAATGTTTAATTTAAACTTATCTAAAACTGCAAGTAACGCAATAGCAGTCCCACACTCATCAGTGCGGTCGGTGTTCAGTACCCGGGTGGGTGCGCAATGTCTATAACTATACGTATAATAGAACAATCAAAAAAGTGTGCCTGTACATTAAATATTTTTCAAAAAAAAGCAATGATACGGGGGGTAAAGAAAAAAAAAAGAGCAAATTGTCTGTTTGTATGTATGTCCGTATGTAAACGCTAATCTGCGGAACTAATGGACGAATTTGAATCCTTTTGTTGTATAGCTAATAAGCTTTGGCAACATATACGTTGTACATAATAAATAAATTTTCAAAATTTGTATATTAATAGCTGCAGAAAGGTGTGAGACAGGGGATATAATCTCTCCGAAAATGTTCACTGTTACACAGGAAAATGTCTTCAAGCTTCTGAACTGGAAAAGGCTCGGCATCCAGATCAATGGCGAATACGTCACTCATTCATACTCCGATTCGCCGACGATACTGTGGTCATGACAGAATCGCTTGTGACTTGAGCGAGATGCACGGAGACCTCAGTAGAGCTTCCCATCGGTTAGGTCTTAGAATAATAATAATAATAATAATATCTGTGAACTTATCACACCACGTTAGCCTAGCCCTGTGCTAAGTACTGCAAGGACTTGTGTTACAGGTACTAGACAACGGACAATATATTTTATACTCTAATCAATTTAAGAAAATTTATATATTTAAGATTTTTATTATAGAAATACACATATAAACATCCATGACCTAGGATTTGAACCCGCGACCTCTGGCGTAACACGCGGACTAACCGCCACGTTACCAAGTGAGCCGGCCGGTTGTCTAGAATGAACTTGGATAGTACGACAGTCATGTCCAGTGTTCACGTGACAAATAGGTGTATATATTACATGGGAAACTCAGCTCTTGAAGTTGTTGATCAATACGTGTACCTGGGGCAAAAATTCCAGCTACGTAAATACGACTTCAAGGAAGAGGCCGATCACAGAATCCAACTCGGCAGCCCTTGGGAAGCTTCAGAAGGTCTTTTTGTCCAAAATACCACAATGCATTTAGTCGAAAGTGTTCGATACGTGTGTGATGCAGGTTATGACATATGGAGCCGAGACTTGGCCGTTAAATTTGGGCCTCCTAAACAGAGTCAGAGTCTCTCGCCGAGCGTGTTATGGAAAGAGCTATGTTTGGTATTTCTCTACGAGATATTGTCCGAAATTCGGAAATCCGCAAGAGAACCAGGGTAACCGACAAAGCTCAGAGAATTAGTAAGCTGAAGTGACAATGGGCAGGTCACATTGAACGCAGAACAGATAACCGTTGAGGAAGAAAGGTTCTCGAGTGGCGGCCCCGCACCGAAAGACGGAGTGTGGGACGGCCTCCTACACGATGGACTGACGACTTGTTTAAGGTGGCGGGGAGCCCTGGATGCAAGGGGCACATGACCGTGACCTGTGGCGCTCTGTGGTGGAGGCCTATGTCCAGCAGTGGACGTCACCGATTGATGACGATGAGGATGATAATTATAAAATGTTACTAATTTTGTATAAAATGGATGAAGTACGCGTACGGATACGTGGGCAGCAGCAATACCAAATGACTGTTAGGGCATATTATTCTCATCAACAATCTCAGTAGAGAATATTAGTCACACGGGTCTGTGCGGTAAAACCACACGAACAAACCCACACTGACACGTAACAACTCGCTCGTCATGTATCCTTCATTATTAGTCAGCTTTCCATCCACCACTGGATCTAGCCCTCTTATAATGAACGCCAGCACCTCCAAGCTACACATGCAACATGCTGCAGGACCGCAGCTGGGATCCGCGATCTTTTTTTTTTACGTAAGTTTAGTAACAGGTAGTGCTATGTTGCATCGCAGTCGAGTTTTACCGTTGCGACCGGGGAAATAAAAAGAGTTAGTTACATTGGTACCGACTCTTGGTCTCAGGTCATAACACTCACAGCAAACCAATGCAGCTGCATTCAGCTTCTTCGCTTCCGCAACATAATTTCTGGTTCGAAAAAATCAAAAAAAGACCTTGGGCAAGTTAAATAAAAGAAAGAAAAATAAATAAATTTATTAAATCTTCCATAGACAAACACGGCGTCCAGCTGTCAACGGGCGCCATAACGGATAAATGTTCGTGTTCGATATCGGACGATACGTCTTCCGGTACCTCCTCGGCGACCTCACAGCTACTTAATTACTATATTATGCTAATCACCCTCCACAAGGTCTACTCTGACCATATAAACAGTCCATTAAACAC
The DNA here is from genome assembly GCA_017140195.1 of Eumaeus atala. Classification (NCBI taxonomy): domain Eukaryota; kingdom Metazoa; phylum Arthropoda; class Insecta; order Lepidoptera; family Lycaenidae; genus Eumaeus; species Eumaeus atala. Next base: position 959,456 of record JAFELO010000899.1, read on the forward strand.
CGATGCATCCTGTTAAAAGTGGGTTATTTAAAAGTGTGCGTTACTGAGATACATCAATCATCATTAAGTGCCTTTTGACATGCCGCATTGTAGCGGATTTCGGCCGGCACGAAGTACCTTTTTTGCTCTCTTACCAGTGCCACAAGAAATCAATTCAAGATGGTTATATGCTATAAGCGCTAATATTATTAACTGGCTTGTACCGACGACAATGCCCAGAGGAATTCTTTACATCAGAATTTTCGTTAAATGGAGCTGCTAAGTAAATAATTCTATGTTAGTATTTTATAAGACGAGTCATTGCTGTATTGGCTGTGGCAACATCACGCGATCACTGAAATGCCATTTAAATTTCCTTTCCTTTATTTAGACAATTTGCGTTCATCTTCTCCCATTTACAGACAACCCTACCTGTCTGTCTGACCTTAAAACACATGTGAAGGCGAACAACCGCCACACGTTTTCTTACAACTATAACAGGTTGCCAATACGAAGTAAAAGCAAGAAAAAATGTTTATAAACACAATGCGATAATTCGCATTATGATGCATATGCAACTTTAACCATATGTAATATAGCTTTTTAATATCTACATCATTTCTTGTATAACACTGGGAGTGTTTCTATTCAGTTTCGATGGTTCCAACCATGGTCAGACAATCATCTAGAACACCTTACAAAGCCGCCTTCAGCAAGCAGAATACGTCTTCAATCACCGTGTAAAGTTGTATATTTATTTAAAAAAAAATGCTGTGTACTGTTTTTCTTGTTTGGTGCTCTCTTTTATTCCTAAGCTTCTTTGATGTAGAAGTCTATGAAGAGAATTAGAAGCGTATATAGAAGGTATTCTATATACGCTTCTAATTCTCTTCATAAACTTTGATGGCTTTGCTAGAAGATGTATCTAATAGAGATAAGCACACTTATGTACTATTCCTAGATTTTAAATTAAATTTAATAAATTCTATGTGTGTATATAAAGAATAAATAAATAAAGGAATAAAATAATGCCTACCACCGCTGTAACCCAGTAGTGCCTTTCAAACTTTAACTGCACGGAAAACAGAGCACAATTCCCCGGCCGTACCAGCCTAATCCGTCTGCAGGAACACTTATTTTTTGTATAAGGAGATAAATCCAATTGGCCACCGGAAACCGGGCGCAACCAAACGCAACAGCATAATTGTGGTAACATTGTGTAACCGAGAGGTACAGCCCGGCCGTGCCAACCTATTTCAGCGACAACCGCTGACAATAAAAAGCAGCGGAAATCACCATAACTAACGCAAAAAGCCAGCCACACAGAATGTATTTCGGATATTTAAGATGTTCCGTAGTGAGATAGCGTCTGTGCCGAACAAAGTTCTCGTGGAGCGACGTAAACCAGTTTGACTGCTATTTCGTAGGCTAATTGTAAACCATGCGCACTAGACAGAATAGATGCTTTGTGAGTCAAAACGCCTCCCAGCATATACACACAGCATTGGCTCGCGACTAAGTATGCTTAAAATATTGTTTTTTTTTTTATGAACAGGGGGAAACCGAGAAATCGGAGCCTTTTTACGACTACCAACGACCATGAATATCCACATAATTACTATGCCGATGTGTTACCCCGTTACTTCACTTAAACTCCCCCCCCCCAATGGGCCATCGGCTCCTCACAATCCGCACGAAACGCGATACTGAAGATGTCACTTTACGGCGGTATTATGTGAGCGAGAGGTACCTCCCCGGTCGTGCCGGCCCAACTCCATTGCATAGGAGGATGTAGTGTCATGAACAATGCATGGTATTACCTACTCCTATGCAGCATGGCACTACCTCTTCCTATTAGACAATGTTTTAGGACTTAAGCTGTTTTTTGTAGCTATTTAAGATCGAGCACGAGTTGATGCCTTTTAGTGTCTACCGACGCCGGCATACACATGCAGATACGTTGCCCTCTTTTGCTCTACCCTGCCAATGGATCATCGTCCTCTGAATATTGGTAATCTCGCGCCAGCATTGTGCAAACGTGAAGTACTAAAACGGAATGCATTGTCACTTCTTGATTTAAACTCATGTTACAATTTGAATAAATAACATTCTTTATATAATATTTCCACTAGTTTATTCATTAAAATTACATAGAATACGATTTCGATTAATTCGCCATCTGGTTTGAAACCTTTTAAAATATTTTTGTTAGTCTAGTAGACGTTATAGTATATAAAATGCTGCACCCTTGTCGCTCCATAAAACCATCTAAAATTGACCAACAATGGCGGATTACCGCCTCGCCATCAATTCGTACCGATGTAGTAGAGAAACACCTTTAATCACACAAAACTTTAAAACTGCTCACTTTTTATGAGAACTTCAATGTTCCACGGTGTGAACTATTATTACACTAATTGACAGTAGCTTATGCCTGCTATAATGGTAATAAACAACGACTGGATCTGGCTGGATGATACACGAAGGTGTTGGATCCTTCATGATTGACAGGGTAATAGAATACACTTAGGCATAACGTACTCTTTGGCATTTCCACCCGCTCAGTTCTACTCGCCAATTATCAGATCAACTATTCTCATAAACGCAAACGTAATTTTACTAAATATACGTTCCAGTAATGTAAAGAATAACACCTTGAAATTACATAAATAACTGTGGGAATAATTCGCTTGTTTCAATACTAAGAGTATTATAACATATAACTTCACTTTTAACCGATTTCGAAAAAGAACGTTGTCATTTTAAGCTATATGTAGATGTGTATACCTAGTCTTGCCATAAATATTGTAACAAAGAAAAAAAAATGTTTAATAGCAAATAACATTCAATAATTTTACAGTGTGCTATTAATACACAAATGTAAAACAATATAAAATATGAAAGTTTATACGAAGTGGTCTCCATGGGCTGCAATACGGACCTTTAAACATTGAGGCCAGTTATAATATTAATATAAGCACGCACTGTTTCCATGGGAAAACTATTCACTGCCATTGGTATGGATTGTTTTAGGGACTCCAAATTATCATGGCGTGTAGAGCCAGCTGTACTCTCTAAAAGTAACTATAAATCATAATCCAGCGGATAAAGATCGGGACTAGACGACGGCAAGCTTTGATGAAGTCCGAGACTTTCGCGTCCAGCCAACACTGTGTGGACCGAGCTTTATGACCCGGCGCCGGGTCTCGCTGGAAGGATCATACTTGGTTATTGAACATGCCGTTATCAAAGAGCTTAACCAACAGAATGGTATCTTGATAGACTTGTGCCGATGGTTTGATGCCTTTTTCACAAAAATATGGCTCAGTCACTCCTTAATAGCTCACACCTCACCAAACTATCACTGAATTCGGATAATGCCCACGTTGCTCTCTATAGGCTAATTTGGAAGCTTCCTTAGAGCTTTGAGCATAAATATGATCATTTTTTGTTTGTTTGTTAAAATGTTGCTCAACTGTGAAAGAAAATTCATCTGTGAACAAACTTTACCTATGACCTCCCTTAGCGTACCGCTTCAGTAGTTGTTTCGATTTTATCACCCTATTCACCTTTAATTTATCAGTTAAGAAATGACCAGTGCGTCTCTTAAAATATGCGACATGACAATTCTTCCCTTACTATTTTGATCACCTTCTTCGTAGTAAAAGTACGTGGTGCGGCCAGATATTTCTCTGTCACGAACAGAGGAAGTCGAATTGTACCCATTAATAGCCCGGTACACACACTTGTCTAATACCAAGTGTATGGAGTTTTAAAAATTGCATTTGGCTCCACACCTACTTTGTGTAATGCAATCACAGCGATTCTGTTCCCATTTTGGTATCAACATTTTAATATCGCAAAATATTCTACATTGTATTGGCGCCAAAATAAAAAAAAAAACACAATGGATAATCGTATAAAAATTACAGATTCCTAATTCAAGTGTAATATTTTGTTATTTTTTATTGTAACAGTATTTGTGGCCATTCTGAGCGACTAATAAACGACACGCCTAAAGATTCCTTAAATAGGTTTTAAAAATATAATTATAATTACATAGATATTTAATAAATTCTCTGTTACCTTATTGTGAAAACTCAAAAAAATGTAGTCATGTATCTATTGTCGTTGTTTTGATAAGCCATCATTAAGTAATTGCGAAACTCATTAAAATTTGTTAAGTCGTTATCACGTAAATATGCACACTCAAAGTTTCACACTTTCATAAGCCTGGAATGGCCACTAACACGTTAACTTTATGATAATCTTCTTTAGACGCCAGAGAAAGTTATTTTAACTTCGCTCATAGATGTCGCCATCACATTCGATAGGGGAGACGGTGGGTGTGGCCACGTAATATAAACTTACCTGGATTCAACATGGCTGACTACCTGTCATTTTAAAGACTTGGTTCCAATCATAATTTAGAAGCTTTTTCATTGCCGTTTACAATCCGAAACTACTGAAAGAAGCCGAAGTTTGGTTGAATATGTGCCAAGGGAATGTAAGGTAGCACTAAAACAGGATTTTTGAAAATTTTATCCTTAATAGTGTAAAATATGTGTTCTAAAATTTGTTTGAAAGAGTGAATTCTATGCGCATGAAACCGCATGGTGCTTCTATAAATTACTAATAAAGATGTACGTATAGATCAAACAACGATATACGTTACGATGTCGATCAGGAATTAGTACTACAGGAGATGATGAAAGGGTCTACAATATGCTCATCAAAATTGTGTTCATGGAATGCTATAAAACGTAGGCAATCTTGATATATTGCTGGCAACAAAACTGCCTGTATAAAATATAAAAGTCCATACTTTTACCATACTCTTTTTAGCGTACAGTGTTGATTTTTTATCTATGTTCGTCACAGACCATATTCACTTTACAAGAAAGTATATCAATATGATGTTTGTATTAGGATAAAAAATAAAAATAAAATATGTATTTCTCTCCAACATTTATTGGTCGAAAAATAAATTAAAAACTTTGGATTTCAACAAAGGTCCGAAATCGTAAAAATAAATACCTACAGGGTCTACTCTTAATTAACAACATATTTACAACTCCTTAGCAAATTACTTAGTAGGTACAATTATTTTCATTCCTTGACTCACTAAACCCCCCCTCTATTTTTACAATTCATTCTTACCAATAACAATTTTTATTCATCCCTTCTGTTGTAAAGGGGCAGAGACAATTCCATTTTTAAATTAAAAAATAAATTGAAAAATTCAAAAATAGAATTAATACCAAGTACACAAACAATTACAGTACAGATATACAAAACAATAAATTCTATAAATATATTATGCACATTACAATACAAATTGGTACACAATAAAATATACATTTTTGTGATAATTCATAATACATGCCTCTACCCCTGCAACTAATCATTTTAAAAGAATTCAGAACTATGGCCGCTTCTTGTATATAAATTATATAAATGCAAAATATATATCCATACCTACCAGTTATAACCTACATACTATTAAGTATTTTATAATCGTTTTTTTTAATTACCAACAATTGTTTCTTTAGGAAAGTTGAGGATTCTGATTGTAATTTTTAGGAAACAAACAGACCGTTTTAGTGATGCCATTTAGTATTTTAATTCTAAAGTTTGTATAAAAATATTTTTAGAAAATATCAAGAGGTAGCAGCTTTAACAATTCTTAAAGAAATATTAAGTACATAAAAGCGTAACTTGGCATCTATGAACCGTTTCACTTCCAAAGACACTGTGGAAATACATCTCAAATAACCTCATTGCGGTCCGATGGTCCATGTAGGGGTACCTTTGTAATTGCAGAACGTAACAGACGGGAGATTTAAGGGAATTAACCTCCCAAGATGAGACACTAACATAGCTTTCAAGCTGGAACACATCTAAAACCCAGCTCAGTATAATGCCAGGCTGGAATGAATCTCATGTATTTTGAATGGGAAATGATTGGTGACCGATACAAACCGATGTTTTTACCGCAGGAGTATTAAGGCGGGGTATATTAAATACTATAAATAACGAATAATAAAATTTATTGAATATTTCATACAATTCAGAGAAAAGTTACCTAATACTTTTCTCTGCAATTGGATATAAAATAGAGATTCAAAACATGACACTGCAGCCATAATCCAATATTTGAGTATTATTTCTTCAATCATTATGGTAGATAATGACCAAGGCAATATTAATACTCATGCCATGTTTATTCATTTTAGTAGTAACCGAAGTTCCAATTACAATTGTGACTTTTAAAATAGTGATAGGTAGATCTCAAAAGTAAAATACCTAAATAAACCGTGATATAATCCGTCTGAAGTGATTATTTTTAGGGCAGACGTGACGTTTACGAGAAGTAACAGGGATAATACTGCTATCGTCATAGTTACAAGTGCATTGAAGCGAAACGGAGATAGATTAACGAGTTAATATTTATAATAAGTTAAGTACGATAAAATAATGACATAAATCATTTTAATCCTTGCTAATAGCACCAAAGTAGCCAAATTCAAATGAGAGTATTACTTTTATTCATAGTAAAATAACTGGCAATGATCTAGTAGATTGTTTGATAACCTCGGTCCTGCTATTGGTAGCTTTACAAAAACTGGAAAAACTACTGGATGTACAATCCAATACCAAACTAGAGTATGTATTCCAAGATTGAAACAAGGGTATGTACTCCTATGACAAAAATACAATTATTTTATTTCAAAATGCCTTAATTCAATAATGGGGCTAGAATTTACATTGAATTTTAACTTTATAGTGGCGTAGATACAGTAAATATATGTAAGTTGGTTAACGTTACATTTGGTAAACCACAACTGCTGGGCCCGAAATATTTATCTACTTGGTCATTTAAAAACTGGACTAACTTTCATATTTTATATAAAACTATAGAATACTTGAAATGTTTCACACGTAAAGTAGAGAAATAATCTAAAGAAAGTACCGACTTGATTATTCATGTTTAGCTTGCACAAAAAAAATGTATTTAAATAATACTATAAACAAAATTAATAGAAGTAAAATATTTTTATATTTTCTTAAAAGGAATATTCTAATTTTTTCTAAGAAATTGAACGTGATGTAATAAATAAAACCAATAAGACTCAATCCGTTTGGTGAAGTATCGAATTCTAAACAAAAACCACATAAAAAGAATTTATTGTCAGAACTGTTAATACGAGTCGAATAAAAAACTTGTAAATATATAAATTATATATTTACTACCGTTTTTGAATTCTCGTGTTTAGTATTTTATGAAACTTGATGAAAGCAAATGGCCGGAGCAAAGTTAAATTTATTGAAATTGAGCGGATCGTAGTCTCTAATGACAAATAATTTACTTGATCATTGCTGGAAGAAATTTTAAAAAATCACACACATTACTGATAAATAAAAACGTTTGATGCCTAAATCATAACAAATTACCTCGTTTAGTAAAAGGTAACATTATACAACCTCCAGTGAGCAAAGAAATCAGTTTTATCAAATCTGTGCAAGCTTTACCCTAACATTATTGGAATTCTTACATTCAGCGTCGAAATTCGAATATTTCGCTTCAATTGTTTCAGTAATAAAGCTTTCACGGAACATGATAAAATCAGGCACCTGATTGGACGTACAACTAATTTACATCACTAAAACGGCGTGTATACATTTTACACCTAGACATTGACATTGTTCATTTGGAAACGAAACTCCACACATTTGTTACTCATTATCAATTTATCGGATGACCCAATAAACACAAAGAAATTATGTATTTTAAATACGTCGCATATACGCAAAAGTATATTTAGGTGATAATTCGCAGACATAGTGTTTTTATTGTGTAATGTAGTTTAAAATTAGTGCCAAAATAATATAGAACATGGCTATAAAATGTGTACAAAACATCGATTTCTTTGCCAACATTATTTGGAACGGCAGGAAGTGAATTCGAGATTTAAAATGAGATGAGTGCTTAAAAAATGACTACGTCTGCACTCCAGAAGCAACGTTAGGCAGTTGACTGCACTTTAAATAATAATCACATGCAATTTTGGCAAGCCTGATTTATCCGTAACGATTATGAACTGTCTAAATACCTTACGTAACTACGTTGTATAATTTATTCATTTATATTGTACTTCAGTTAAACATTTTCCTTCATTGAGGTTATTTAGGCCGGTTTGAAGCCTAAAATCGGACCCATCGTAAAGCAAGTCGACAACACTCAAACCTTATCGATTTTTTTTAATCACAACACAAAGATCGTTTTGCTTAGAAGCGATGGGGTGCTAATTTAAATTTTTTTGCCAAGGTAATTATAAAAAATAAGCCTTGCAATAAATCAACAAGCATTTACCACTAGATGTTTCGAACGACTCGCAAAGGCCAGGAAAATTAATAATACAAATTTATTGCAAATTAAAGAGCGTCTTTTTTGTCCTCTTTCACTGCCACTACATTATTTTACAATCATAATATATATCAGGTGTGTATATTTTACATTTAAATCGATCCCAAAATTAGGCCGTTTTCGTATGTTCGACAGACAATATCTGGTATTGAAAAATTAAATGCGACGAATGTTTTAAACCTTTTTGAAATCCGCAATAGTTGAGCTATTGCGGATTTTAAAAGCTAGGAGCACATTCAATGAGTTTGGGAAAGTGGAACTTTGACCCATAGAGTATACTGCTGTACAGTAACATGGTTTGAAAAAACCCAAATAAAACAGCACTACTGTAAGCGGGATTTAAAACTCATCACCAACGAGGCAAACTTATTAAATGGGTTTAGGCAATCCTATCTCATTCGTTCGATCAATAGGTGTCGAATAAAGAACCGATGGTATATTCAGCTTTGTGGTCAAAGTGTCACGATGCAAATTTACATTGTTGGCTCTAGTTTAGAGCACCATATACGAACCTCAAGACATGTCAATTACTATTGCTGATTATTGTACCTACTGATTATCGAATTCATCCCAATCCTGAGACCATTTGAGTAATAAACACTGATTTATTGTTAATCACAATAAAATCCACAGATATAAATAAATGATTCAAAGATTGGATTTGAGATTGCACGATAGCTATTGCGGATTTTAAAAGTTAGGAGCACATTCAATGAGTTTGGGAAAGTGGAACTTTGACCCATAGAGTATACTGCTGTACAGTAACATGGTTTGAAAAAACCCAAATAAAACAGCACTACTGTAAGCGGGATTTAAAACTCATCACCAACAAGGCAAACTTATTAAATGGGTTTAGGCAATCCTATCTCATTCGTTCGATCAATAGGTGTCGAATAAAGAACCGATGGTATATTCAGCTTTGTGGTCAAAGTGTCACGATGCAAATTTACATTGTTGGCTCTAGTTTAGAGCACCATATACGAACCTCAAGACATGTCAATTACTATTGCTGATTATTGTACCTACTGATTATCGAATTCATCCCAATCCTGAGACCATTTGACTAATAAACACTGATTTATTGTTAATCACAATAAAATCCACAGATATAAATAAATGATTCAAAGATTGGGTTTGAGATTGCACGATACCTGCGCCTTTTCGTGACCAATACTAAGGAATCAACTTTTTTAACAAATCCTAGCACTAATGACAATTGTTGTTTTACGACTCGTAAGACGGACTCGAATCGTAAAACAAATGCCACTCGATATCAACGAAACTTGATCACTTATAAAACTTTAAAAAAAAATTCTTTGTGTCTAATTGGATGGCATCCAATAGTTTAATATACTCACTCATTTGCATCATTACAACTAGCGGACTGTTTTTTTATTAAGAGATTCAAAAATGAGGTCATCTCCATTATTATCATTTAAATTAATTAGGCAATTAATTATTCTAAGTACACAGCACAACTAACTGAAAACTAATGAGAGAATACGTTAAGAGAAAATGTTGATTAACGTTAAAATTTCACACTGTATTTTCGACGTGCAAATTTTGCATAAAAAGTGCACGTATATAAATTGCGTTTACAAGAATATTTATTTATGATTATTATCGCATAAATTATGGTCTTGTTATTAATTCAAACACATACGCAATGTTTTGTCATGGATATGCGTAATAAATCATAGCATAAAAGCATGTAAAAATATAGTACAAATTTCGTGAAATATCATTTTTATCGCTTTCCCTTAGAGAATACTTCCCGTTGGTACTTACTATCTGATGATGTCATCTCTTCTCGGAAGCCTTTTGCTGTAGATTGTATTGTACAAATGCGAAGCATGTTATAATTAATATTATACCATTTTTATGCCGTCTTGTTAAATTTTCTTAATGGACCAAATTTTCGTGGGAGTAACAGATGTTTCTTTAATATGGGGCCTCCGACATTTATACATAATTTAATGTATACAGAATGTGACTAATAGTATTGTTTGTTGAAAATAATGTTATAATATAACGAAATAATAAAACATACTGTTAACAGCCCATACACTGTATTATGGTTACTGCGACCTTTGATTAGATGTTAAGTTTAATTAACGTCTTCCAGTCGCTGTCAATAATGGTAATCTATAGTATCGATGCATTTAACTACTTTAGATACAATTTTGACATATTTCGGATAGAACTTGTGTCAAAATTATATCTTTAAGCCCTTCGTCACTAGACATCTATCTATATCTTTTAAGTAAAATTGCCTTTCGACAAGACAAGACTTCTTATCCGTGGTACAATATATTCTAAAAGTGTATGTGAACACAAATTGTGTCATTTGATAAAAAGAAATGTAGCGTATGAGTAAGGGACCGCGCGAAAGTGAATATCATTTTTTAAAGTAGTTCTCTGTCAAAATGTCTCTCTCAAGATCAAATCTCTGTCAAGATAAAATATAAATTAAAAGTGGCGCGGGTGTGAACACTTAAAATATTATTAAAAATTTGGTTTACTTCGCTACATCCAGATTAAACTTATCCGTTAACAGCTCAGTTATCTCGAAATAACCGAGCTTTAAACAACGCCTTTACCGAGAAACGCTTAAGTATATACTGTTTAGTTTAATACGTAAAAATAGATACAGTCAACATATGGGCGCAAGCGCACCGGCTTAATAGACGAGATAAAATGTTTTATTTTTAATTCTTGTTTAGAAAACAATGCGTTAGGCGAGTATTGTTTAACGTTTGTATGATCTGACAGTTTGAATTTCGAATTAGTGTTCTTTTTTCGTAATTGCCCTCGGCAGATTTACGATACACGAAGCGCGCAACATAAAAGCTCAATGGAGACATCATCTCCTCTACGCTTGGTCGTTCTTCTTGTCTCATTTGAGGTAAACGATTCATTAAATATCCAATTTTGTGCTGGCGTCCCCTAATTAAAGAATGGCCACATTTTAGTATTAACTCCTCTCAATTAAATAATTATATATCGACGTACAATAGCTTTTTTTAGGTTACTTTTATACCGATTTTACTTTAAGTAAATTGTCTAGTGTAATGCCTTTTTTAATGTCTAGTGCAATTAGCGTAATGACAAGTTCTGATTTTTTGTAAAACGTAAGTCATTTTGAATGACTTAAACAATTAATGATTAATGATAACACCGCCATTGTGTAACCTTTTTGCATTCGAAGATTGAATGGAAGTCATTTATTTGATTGATAGGATATTTCAGATGATCAATTTACTCCGAAAGGACAGGGGCAAGAAACCTCTAATTTTGTGATATTATAAATCACGAAATAAGGTCTGTCAAACCAAATAATTAAGTATTAGGATGACGTATTGTTCGTTTCCTAGTTCCTGGTGTATAACCTAACATGCTTTGGGAGTAGATTGTGTGGAACAGTTTTATCAAATTTCGATATTTTAGTTGCTTTAAACTATGAAACAGTGAAAAATCCTCCATAAAAAGAATTATTATGGAACTTAGATAATCAATGTTATAATGGAATGTTTCAGCTATACCGAATGATTTTCATTAACTTAGAATAGACTGTAGTGTAGAATGAGCCAAGACATATTATTTAAATCAAAATCTTATAGTTCTATTTTTAAATGGCACGGATGTAGTTTAGCACATGATATCCGAGCACGTGCAATCCATTTCTGAGTCGATGCGATTGCCATATGTACTCTTTGTCGGATAAAATATGATCACAAATAATTAATCTATTTAGGGATACGCAACAGGATTCATGTGTAATTATTTCTTTTATTCCTAGCTAGATAATAGGAACTAAAAGAAAGTAATGAATAAGCCGTTATATCTTTTACAGATGTTCTCGTTTTTTCGCAGGGCTTGAGCCCCTAGTTTCGTCCAGAGCACGCTAAGGTACATATTGTTTAAACTTCTAAGGGTCTCAGTGTCGTCCTTTTTACTCGCTTTTGATTGTATGTTCTAATTAGACACGAATTGCATGAACAATTTCTGAATAAACAGCAGATAAATTTATGTTTGGAAAGCTCGCGCTAACGCACCTGATGCTTAACCGGCCTGCATTATACTCGTTTACGTTTAAATTGCTTTAAACTTAACAATTGCTATCAATCCTAATAGGTTGACAATTAGGGTTGATTATCAATTGACAGTGGAACTTAGATAATTCGGACCTATATAATTCATAGACTATGAATTATATAAACTAATGTCAGTTGTTTGGACCAATATTTATATTTAGATGTTTTTATTTTCTAACATTTTAGTCTTCAGTGCAATTACAATCCACCCGGGATTGTAAGCACTGCACAGATCAGAACATCTAAATTTATGGATTCATAGGTACATAATTATAATACTTCGTCCCAGTATCCATGGTTATATTGAATTAGGTCAGATAGAACTCGCAATTGTTACGATTCTACATTCAAAATTAAGTTTAGGGAGCTCTCACGAAAATACCTACAGACATGGATTCGGTAACGTCTACAAAAAACAGCGCTTTATGGAAATTCAGGCACAACACTTTACATATTAGAATACAATTGGTGTATGATTTAACACTTTAAACTTTCCGGTCTTTTTATTTTGTGGAGTACATTTAAAATAAGAACACAGTTCTCTTTTCAAATGTAAACTTAATTTTTGTTTCTTATTGTTATATTATGGGACATATACTTCAAAATAAGGAACTCGGTTCTGTTTCAAATTTTTATTTTAAAGTTCTGTTGATTTCGTGGCTTAAGATTTTCGTTTCAAATCTCGTCCTTAAACCGTGATATTACTATGTATTTAAGCGGGACAAGTCCATAGGTTATATTTGAACTGTGCATCATTACATTGTTAATGTTAATAATGTTATCGATTCTTGGAATGCAACATGTTGGTTACCAACAGACGTTAAAATACGGTGTGAAATTTCAATGTTGTCCTATTTGCTATTTTAAAGTATACCGACTGCCACTAAATGCGTATGTCTAACTGAAAACCGGTCTATTTTACTACTATTCGACTATTTGACTATTTCATAATGTGAAGTTATTAATTTCACGTATCGTTAAATCGGCACGCGCCATCTTAACTATGATGACATTTACAGCGACACCAGAATAGAGCCCGCATTCGAAATTCGAATTTCATTATTACGGCCAGTGTTGAAGCTGTTTTTCTTATCTACGGTTCATGGTAGATATAAGAACTTCTTTATGAAACTACTTATGGCAATAAATAATAACATTTTCCGGTGTCATTGTAAGACTCATCTGAAACGTAACGTAACGATGTTATGCTTATTATAAATTAATTAAAAGGCTAGTTTGAGGTCTTTCTCGCCATGTAATTGAAATTATTTATTCAGTGACTTAATAAGTCATAATATGTGTTGTTAATTCATAAGTTTTAAATGCATAAAAATACTTGATAAAAGTTAAAAAAGCAATTAAATCAGTCGATGATAAAATAATGAGGTGAGAAATGCGTTAAATTACAAAATTTTATATCACATAAAAAGCACAGAGAAAATTATACCCTACATAAAACCAAAATCACAGTATTTTGGGCAAGATTTTCTTGTCCCCCTTTTTTATAAATAAATTCTAAATAGTAGGATTATGGAAATTAATACAAAATGTCTTTTGAACTAAAGTAAAAAAATCTACCTAACGTGTGTCTATATATAAGATTCTCTATGTCATTTGCATACTAAATCCTAATCAGATATTCACCATTGCGTTATTGAAAATATAAAATTTAATTCCTAAAGGTTTAAGAAACCTATAAATACCATAATACATGTTATTTTTTATTATTTATATACTTATGTATACTTCGTATCTACCCAGCGTTCTTCTATTCGATTTTTGTATAATAATAGTTCGATTATTCAGTAGGCCAGATATAATTTAATTACAATAGTAAAAATTAGACTCTCAATGTTCCTTACAGACTAAAATGTCATTGGAACTTTCTGGAGATAACTAGGAATTTAGCACAACACTAGCCCGTCGACAACTTCAGTCCCACACTACTTACATATATCGATAGAATCCATCCGCAAAGGGCACATATCCAAATGTTTTAGCACTAAAGTCTTGTTCACAACATTGTTTCAGCACACAGATTCACGTAAAGACTAGAGAGTCGGGATAGTGTAGGGATTGCAATGTTTGGGTTGTGTGCGCCGAACAAGGCTTATCTAGAAGATCAGGTCGCGGGGGTCGGGCCGCTTTAGCGCACATTCACCGAGCCAGCGGGGCCAGGACCGCACTCGCAGCTAGAGCCAGGGCCAGGGACGAAGCCAGGGCCGCACCTCGGGAGTAAGACAGCTCTTCGCTCTTTACAACCTCGTTGGGCGATTTCTCATACTTGTGCGTCTTTTTCGTGACCGGTTTGACAGTGGTCGTTGTGGTGGTCGTAGGCTGTGTGACTGGTGGCGGCGGTGGTGGCGGCAGGGTAGGCTGTGGTGGCGGTGGCGGCGATTGCTCCTCAGGTTTGCAGCACACACGGAATATTAGTTTCATGTTGTGGCTTAAACATCGACCACCGATGCGTCGATGCAGGTCGTCTTTACTCGACGTGGATATGAAGTAGTAGTCCTTGCCGGGTAGGAACTCCAGCCCGCCCGGCTGTGGTGTGAACGGTCGGAAGGTGATGGTGAAGAACATTAGCTTATTAGGTTTATCGCATATCGCTATGATGCGAGGGTTCGGATTCGTGATACGACACGTATCGTACTCTTCTTTGCTCACATTGTATATTATATACTTTTCCGTGTCTTCGTCCAACGTCTCTGGTGCATACACTGGACAAATTATGTTCACTTGGTCGTATTCAAATTGGGCATTACCTTTATTGAGATCAAAAACGTGATCGGTATTGTCTATTCTGAATATACTGTTTGTTGTGTTCCAATGTATGTAAAACGACTTAGCATAGTTCCCCATGACGCTCTCGACGAAGAAAATGAGGACTATGAGAGTCCAGGGCGCTTGTCGCAGTCCGAAGTAAGCGAGGGACACCATTCTGTTGATTTATTACACTACCATTATCCGAAGGAGCAAACCACTTTTTTCTAAGCTTTCCCGTTCGCATACCAATCCATATTTAGATACTGACGTTATTCTCGACTTGATACGTTAAAATACGTCCCGTTTCACAAAACAACCCGAACAATTTCACTCATCGCACCGTACAGTCCACCATGTTCGCTCCACACACTAGATTTTATTCACCGATAAATGAAGAATTCCATGGGACGTGGCCCGTTTAAAACCTAACAATGATCACTTAAAGTGTACTTGTTTATCCCTTCACACGACACACTATGTCCGACTACGGGTTTTATGTTTGGAAAACGTTGGAATTAATCAATACATCACAGATTTTTTACAATACTGAGGCGTTCTTTGTATAGGAGCGAGCGTCGCAGACAAGATAAGTTAACGTAGCGCCGCGCGGCGGCCGGGCGAACTACTGGAATGTTGCCCCTGCCCTGGTACGCATGCGGCCCCTCCCCTCGCGTCTCACACCACCTCCGCTACGGACGCGTTCAAGCTTCGAACGAACTTTCGACGCCATTATGAAATACCCCATAGAATTTGAACTGACGAAAGACCCTACTCATTGAAATTTTGAATTATTATTCATATAATTTAACATTTTTTTATTTAATGCTGTGTTAAATATATATTTTATGTGTTTTAAGTATTGTATATCAATACATAACGATGTCCACTTAGATATTTCACAAGTCCTTTATGTTCGAAGCTTCGTTCCGAACGCAGCCGTAGCTTCATTGAAAAAGTGCAATGCCACAAACAAGCTTTGAGCTTGCGAAGCTCGTAAGGCTTTATGGGGTCTTCCATGGCACAATATGGGCTAAATGGTTTTGTATGTTAATGCCTTGTAGTGGTATAGGTACCCAAAGTTATTACAGAGTGCACTGAAAAGAATATCGAGTTATTTCAAATTGTGTAAAGAAAACAAACTTTTCACTTACAATTATAATAATTTCTTATACAGATATTGCAGAACATGAACTCTAA
>JAFELO010000899.1:976233-994291 GCA_017140195.1 Eumaeus atala
TTTATAGTTATGATGAATATGATCTTGAAGCTGAAGCTTATGACATTTGAATATAATTAATTGATACGTATGACGTCTGTAGTTAACTGAAAATTAATATTTACCTTATTTACTTATGCTTAGGTACAATTCTTTACCTTTCATCACCCGCTTCTCAATTATTATTATTTATTATTAGATATAGGTCTATCCTTTATTTATTATTACTTACCTATTTACTATTATATCATCGATCGTTACTTTGTTTTTTCTTTTTTTTTTCAGAGGCATCTACTACTGGCGGCGATGGTATTGCGTGTGCCATAACTGTTCACCATTATTCTATTGAAATAAATGATCTTATAACTTTTACTTGCCTGCACATTGTTGCCAGACTAAGGTCTGCGATCATGTGACAGATTTTCCCATTAAAGTTGCAATATTGTGCCATCATCAGCGTTTACTCATACGCTGCTGCATGTCTCAATAAATGATGTGACTGGCGAAGCTCTACCGCATGACGGGTCTATCCCGGACTCACACGGAGATCGTCTCCTACCTGACCGTGATGATCGGTCAACGTGGACACCACTTGCACATAAATGATTCCGCCGCAAAGTGAAAACTAAGCTGTAGTGTTTTCGCGGTTTAAGAGGCAGATCTAAGGAAGAAGGGCAGAACACACCAGAATACAATATATATGGATGTCTGCGGGCGCCAGTTGGTCTCGTTTTCCCTTTGCAAAATCAATCAATGTCCATACTGCCTTTTATAACGTTAAATATTAATAATTAAAATTCATCAAATGTTTCTTTTCCTATCATGGCGGTCTGTAATTATAAATTCAAGTCGTATATGAGTGTCGGTGTATATTCGCGCGCCATGCTTGTTAGGGGCCGTGTCACGGGCACATAATGGCCAAGGAATAATATTCCCGACTCCCGTCACTGAATATTGCTTCCCCTAGTTTTATACACTTTTTACGTCAATAATTGTAACATAGTCTGTCTGGCGATGGGCGATGTGTTTTATACTTTGAGGACGTGAGCCGGGAAAACGTTTGCATGGAGTATTCATAAATACCGCCATTAAAAAAGGTTTAGATTAAAATTAAATTATTATCTTATGAGATACATTACAGTTCACTAATGGGAGTAGATACTATTGATAGAATAATATGTAGGTAATATCTACATTGATTATGGTTTAGGGCGTAAACGAGCAATTTGAGTCGTTTTACGGCTACTGACGCCCATAGAATGTCACACACATCTGCATCGCTTAACATCTACATTCTTAACATGTGAAGGAGAGGTCTCCCCGGTCGAGCTGGCCAAATTCAGCTGTAATGTAATATGGCACCACCTCCTTAAATATTAAGTTGGTTTTGTTTGCAAATTTTGTAACGAACCTACACGCCAAGATGGGTTTGAGCTAATATCTTACTTTTAAGTTCGCTCCGCATGAATTAGAATGTGAAACTGAAAAAAGTGTTAGAAAAACGTTGAAAACCAAAGGTAACACAGATGAAATCTTCTAAACTGAACGGATAGATGGCGTTGTCCAACTGTCTGTGAACTAGTCAACTTTATGGGAGTTGAGCTTGAAATTGTGTAGTTTAAACAGTGTTAGTAAGATATGCAATAAATTATATCGTATATATATATATATATATATATATATATATATATATGTATACATATATATATACATAGTGGTGTAGTATTAGCCATGGAAGAGAGGAAGGAACGAAGAGAGAACGGGACTGCACATATCACGACTTATGGGTACATACCTGCATTGCCTCCTCCACGTTAGTAACTCGACGAGTCTTTTGCGAAGACTCTTGACACCTTTGAACAGGAGGCGATCGGCTGCTGTCCATGTTATCATAAAATAGTGAAAATTCTAGTAAAAATCTTACTTCTTTTGAACCATCAAGGAGTCACAATAATTCCATCAACTATATACATAAATGGTAATATTTAGATGTATGTTCATTGTTTCTCGCAAAATCTACTGGACGAAATGAGGACGAAATTTGACGCAGTTATAGATTACGATATAGAATAAAAGTAAAATTAGTGTTCATCCCGAAAAGACAACATTTCTCTTGGGATAGTTATTACGCGGGTAAAACCGGAGTATTTGTTTAGAACTACACGTTTAATATAATGTTTCATGAGAAAGGTCGCTGCGAAGATATGGTACTGCGGTAAAAATGTACATTCAAAAGAAATCCACCAAAACATTGATATGATTTTTTTCAGTATGGATTTTGAGGGTGGAGTCAAAATGTGCAAATAAATTACACATTAAGTGTATTGTAACGTACTGCCAGGCCCCGCCTCGCTGCTCAGTTATCGTAAAATCTCAAACGAAACAATTGTGACACACCGAAATTAGTTTATCGTTAGTCATCTTGTTACGAAATCCGCGCTGGCCCGCAATACTACGGTTTCTGGTGCGACCACATTGTCGTGTATATTGCGGATTTTAATTGGACTGTCCTGTTTCGTCTTACATTGTGCTGTGTTTATAAAGCCGCATGCAGATTTTTCTATTGGGCTTTTCATGTCTCACCTAACCACCGCTCGCGCTGCTATTCCGGATACGCTATACTGACACACTTTATACTGTGTAAAGGATTCAATCACAGGATTGAACCTAGGATCGTAAGCGGCAACATCTTAGGACCTATTGATGAAATCGTCACAGGGAGCCCCTGGGAAATCCTACACCCTCTATGGCCCCACAAAGAATTTAGTCAGAAGGAGGATGTATAGGCACTTTTCGAGTTTTCCTCCCATGTCGCATGATTCAGGGAATATAGAACGAATTTCATCACATAATGCTGTTATAATTTGAGAAAGTGCGAAGAGGTGTTACAGTAAGTTTCTTTTTGGCCTGCAGACCACTGCAGGCTAAAAGGAATCTGGTTAAACGTATCTCTCAAATAAGCTATTCAGATGCGAACAGTTGCACAAAAAGCAAAAGCCTAGCCATCATCATACGCAGAAACTTTAAAAGCGAAATGTACCTCGCTGTGGCAGACCTCCTAGATGCGCCAACATCTCCCAAAATCCGACCACCTCAGCTGCAATGTAATGCATCCTACCAAAGAAAGAATATTTCGTACCAACTAGGTAGTGCCGGTACCTCTCATTCACGGGACATCGCCTTAGAGAAGATATAGTTTCATTGCTATATTGCAGCAGAATCGGGCTGGTATGTGCAGTGAGGTGTCTCTCGAATATAATGCAAACAGACTTTTTCTGTTGCATTCGTGCCAGTCACGGAGTTTCCGTTGGCCCATTTGCCGGAAAGGACTACAACCAAAACAACGAGAGTCGAAGGTTCGTTTATCCATCTCTCCTAATACAAAAAAAAATATGGCCCCTTTTGGGTATTTCAATATTAGTATATTAAAATACTTAAACCGAAATGAAAAATTTAGGCCGAAATGAGCCCTTGTTCACAACCCTTGCCTTGTAAGAAATTAAACCATTTTTTCATTGCATATAAAGCGAGTAAATTTTCAAAAAAGTTCATGTCGCCTGAGAGATTACATTCGTAACATAAGAGCTAACTTATGCTACCGTGAATACGGAGCGTCCTTTGAGTGCGCTTCACTCAAAGTGTATTATTTTGCTATCCTTGTTCTGTAGTTTCATAAGTCGGAAACTTTTTACAGAGAGTATATATTCAAGCCGCGTATATCATGGACGGGATTGGCTAACTTCTGACATTGTCTATTAAAAATTCAGTATGCTCAAGAAAGTTTACCAGACGATTTTCGACTTTACAAATAAGTAGTGCCATATTGCATTGCAGCGGAATTGGCCTGGCCTGGTTTATAAGCAGCCGGTGGTTGAGAGATAGGATGAATCTGGGTAAGAAATCTGCACATGCGGATGATAATGGGCACCGGTAGTAAACGAATGGCTCCGGCAAAAAGAAAAAAGAATTAGGTAAGCTGAACGATTATGTAGGCTGATCTTGCCATAGATGAGAACCTTATTAAAATCCGTTCAGTGGAATTGTCAAAATCCAGAAAAATCTTGGGCTATGTAGATACGCCCTCTTTCTGATCCACCCTCCAATGTGCCGCCGGCGCCTTGCAAACCACATGAGACGCAACAGCACGGCTATCACTTTCTGGCGGTATCATGACAGGCAGAGGTACCTCCCCGATCTTGCCAGTCCAAATCACCTGCGATGAAGCATGCTCTCACTAAGAATAAAAGGAAGAAATCTCTATAAAAGAAGTTTTAAATTAGTATTCTTATGTCGCGTACTCGTGTCCTATGCGTCTCTGTTGTCTCTTGTTACCTCTCGTGTAATATAACATTTCATTGCATTCTTTTATATTTTTTTTTTATTCAAAATTTCTTTATACATTTTCTTATCACTATATTAAAAAAAAAATATATAAAGAAATTTTGGTACTATACGTGTATAAATATGATAGTTATTATATACAATTTTCGAAACAATTACTTAATTTTGCAATTGAAAATAATTAATATGTAGTCTCTTTCTGGCCCATAGGGGAGGGCGAGGAGGGCGAAACAAATATGCGGTTTTTTATGGGCGTCAGTAGTCATCAAAAGACTCTGGCTGCTCGTGCGCCCCCTCCCTATAACAAATCTGCAAGGTTCTCAAATATTTGCGACAACTAATCAAATCTTCAAAAGTTTTACAATTCTATAAACAATATATGGTTGAAATAGCAAATGTAATAAAAACGTGTAAGCTAAAACTGGCCAAAATATAAATAAATATCTATGTCCATATAGACATAGAGATACATATTAATAAATTCCAACAATGTTATAAGCAATAATATAGCTATACGTATTTCTGAATTCTGTCGGTCTAGGATGGATACGAGTGGCAGGAAATCTTTCGTCTCGGCGTCACTGTTAGGGCCTATGTCCAGCAGTTGAATTAATGCTGACGATAGTGATGGTGTTTTTTTCTTAAATTTCGAGCACATATTTTGTGTACGTGTGTCCTTCACAGCCACGCTAATGTACACCGACCATTACAGTACTAGTCTACGAACTGACCAAGCAACTGGTCGCCCTACTGTTTATTCTGCTCTATTAAGTGTGGCCGTGTCACCAAATTATTTTACATAACGAAATCAACTAATTGAATTAAATCGTAACGCGGCCTATTATTGTATGCCAGAGGCGACCCGTGGCATACAATAATATTTTTATAAATGGCGGAAATAATCTATGATCGATGCCTTACCTTAATACTAGTAGTGCCACGTGGTTTCACCCGCGTATCGCGTGCAATTCGCTCCTTTTATTTGTAACTCGATGGTGTCCAGAACGTTCCTAGATAAATGCTACCTAACTAACACTAAAGACTTTCTCAAATCGGTACAGTTTCCTGAGATTAACGCGTTCCAAAAACATATAAACACTTCAGCTTAATAACACTAGTATTTACATATAGATCACCTAATACCAATGTTATACAGATTGTCCCGAAAGTTAAAGTCCAACCGACAGCCCGAGCCAGGCTAAGTTATGTAGGTTCCTGTAAGAATAAATAAAAAATCTACCTCATGTAGTTACAAAGAAGCGATTTTTTTAAATTTACACCCTATGACGAGTTTACAAATCAACTCCTTTCTTTTTTTACTTTCTTAGGTGAAGCCGCTACAAACTCCAATTCATAATTTGCACACAACTTCCTTGAAATTGTAGAAAATATGCGTTTTATGCCCAACCATGACCTGAAAAATGACTTCATCACTCAACTTTAACAGTCTGCCTTGAAAAAAATTTTTTTTTAATTTTTTATAAGAACCAAACATAACTTAGCTTAGCTCGGGTTTTCGGTTGGACGTTGACTTTTGGGACACTCTGTATATAAGTACTGTTTGTTAAATTATTTTACGTGAAAACAACTAAACAGATTTGGTTGAAATCTCGCAAAGCCATAGATAACGTGGAATAACATAAACATATATTTTTCATCCCGAATGAATAAATTCCCTTGAGGGGAAACTCGCTCAATTATTTGCGTGTAAAAGTTACGCTCTTTTGTCCCTTTAAGAGAATTCTAAACAAAGTTGCTAAAGACATAATTGTTCTATGTCCTACCACATCAGAGTCCGCAAATGACAAATAAATAAAATATGTGTTTTTTTTTTATAGTATAAATATCAAATATTTTCTATACCTATAGGAAGAGGTAGTGCCATGCTGAATAGGAGGAGGTAGTGCAACGCATGGTGCATGACACTACACCCTCCTATGCAACGTAATTGGGCCGGCACAACCGGGTAGGTAGCTCTCGCTAACATAATACCGCCGTAAAATGACATCTTCAGTGTCGCGTTTCGTGCGGTTAATGGAGTAGCCGTTGGCCCCCTGGTGGAAGGGGGGGGGGGGAAGGATGGCAACGCATCGGCATAGTAATTATGTGGATGTTCATTGGCGTCGATAGTCGTAAAAAGGCGCCGGCTGCTCGTTTTCCCCGCCTATCCTACTTTCTTACTTTATTAGATCATCATAACCAAGTGAGATACAAAGCACAAAAAGAAACAGCCTTTTTAAAATACAGAAATATATGGCGCTGCGTAGTTTCTCATCCAACCTGCATAGGTTTGTCCTAATAGGCACCAGGGTTTGGTTGAATCTAGTTGTAGCCGGCATCGTATTGACTAGACCCGACATCCTCTAGGGTTTGGCTGGATCTAACCGTAAAGATGCCAGCTAGGCCTAGGTTTTCCCGGAAACAATCGGCTTATTCTAAATTTTGCCTAGACAAAGTGGCTATACCTATTTGTAGACGGATAAAACTAACCGTAGTCACACTTCAGGTTCTAGCAGTAACATAAACATAACATATGGCTGACTGATTACTGAGCCGTCAAAACTGTCTCCTTGTGGGAGTGCTAGGCTGGTGCCTTCTTACTATTTACCATGTGTGTTATATAGATATTTGTTTGAACGCCGTAACTGATTGCACTGTCACGTGAAATTTTTGCAATTCCAGTACGATTATACGTGTCGGATTGATAGTGATGTTTAGGTCAGTATTTTTTTTACTATAGGGAACAGACGAGCAATAGGAGCCCTTCTACGACTACCGACACAAGAATATCAGCATAATTACCATGCCGATGCGTTTGCCCTCTCGTTCACCTCCCCCCTCCCCAATGGGCCGCCGGCTACTCACAGACCGCACGAAACTCGACACCGTAGATGTCACTTTACGACGTATCAAGTGAGCGAGAGTTATCTCCCCTGTCGTGCCGGCCCCAATTCCACAACAGCATGGCACTACCTCTACCTAGTTGATTTTTTTTTTGCTATCAGGTTATAAATAGGAACTGAAAAACGAATGTGTTTTTGTTTTCAACACACGACCGACGAAAAACTCTTTTAATTATATGAAAAACCTGTTAGAGCAAGAGAGAAAGGAAGTGTGTACTCGCACGTCGCTCTCTCGCCTCTAGTACACCTATAATCTAATAATATGCTAAACATAACCCTGTCTCTGCTAAGTTTATAGATGGTACCTGCAGATGATGGTGATACACACTGACGCCGGTGTATCCGAGCATGTAAAAACATAACTAACCTACTCAATTTGACCACAACATTTATTCAATGTAGTTGCGTTTTCAGAATAACACCAAAAGATGAGTGTCGTTAGTGAATGCGGCGTTGACAACGCAATGATAATAAAATTGCACACATCCCCTGCATGTCACCCCACCACTTTTTGCGGTGTGCGATTCGCTTGGTATTCGTGTTACATTGTTACAGCCAGGCGAGCCACTGTTTTTTATACTGCAGAAGTAAATCAATTCAGCCAAATTATATATTAGTCGCAGCGGAGTTAGGCGATGCCAAGAAAAAAAATCGTTATTACAACGCCAAGACCATGCTACAAAATTATTAAATAGTATATTTACCACTGATATATTTTATGATCCCGTAATCCCTTTGTTGTCCGTATGTCTGACGTACGTCAAGAACACGTGGCGGGATCATGTCGAATTGTACCTACGTGTACTGCAAGGTGCTACTAAACTATTTGTTCTCGCACGGCAATCACACGACCAATAGATGCAGTCGTTTGGTGTGCAGATTTCCTAAGTGATGACGGTCACTGCACTACTTAAAGATTACTTTCTGTTGGCTGAGAATCATGAAACTTGGCAAAAAATATTGGATACATAAGCATTGACAAAAAAGGAAAATTTAGAAAATCGTAATAACTATATCACTAAACAAACAACACAAACTATATTCTTTTTATTAAATACTTTATTGTTATAAAAACAAACAATATATTATTATTTACTGATATATTTATACATGTAGGTCATTTTCCCGCTGCTAAGTTGGTCAAATTATTTATGTTTTTATGTTTGCATTCGTTGGTATGGAACCCTCGGCGTGGGGATCGCACTCGCTCTTAAGCTCTTAAACAGTTCCTCTATACCCCTAGGCACCACTCATGCCCACCGCTACAACTCCAGTATCTCCAGGATCGATAGCGACACTATGTAGTGAAGTGATGCCTGAGTTATAAGAAGGCGAGCATCCTTCTTGGTTGATAGAAAAGGATGATTCATACCGTGCAGAGAGAAATTAATGAAGAAAGTGAGACAGAAAGTAAACCACATATGGTCTTCTTTTCGACTGACGACGGACGAATTTTAGGGTGACTTCTCTTCTCTATCTATCTTTATGACGTCATTATCCAGCAATATAAAATAACAACTGTATGTCTTAGGAAATATAATAACAGTCATAATGTTGTGATGGTGTATCAAAAGCAAATTATTAATAATTATATTTTCATTTATAAATTGAAGGTTTTTAATGAAATCTCATCAACCGATCGTGGTTTGGTGACAATGGGACCACCTCGGGCACTTTCAACAACAACATATCTTCACGTCAGCTCCCTAATGGGGTAGGCAGAGAGAACTTAATGCCAGACATCACGATATACACTTGCCTGGCCAACCATTTTCACATAATAAATGAAATAAGGAATCGTTTTATAATTAGCGAATATATCATAATTTGGAGCTGTAATTTCCATCATTAGCTCTGGGACATGAAGTGATTCGCAAAAATCACGAGTTAAGTAAAGAGGGTTGTCTGGTATCCCATGATCCCACTTGGCCACGATGACACCACTCAGGGAGTAGTTATACTATTTCAAACAAAAAGAAACACTGAACTATCCCTATTTTCCAGGCGCACTAAACGCGATACTGTCACTTTGTGTTCGTGCTCGATTGTGCCTGACGAGTGCAGAAATATAGTAGACTCTGGTTGGTAAGTTCTGGAAAATATGCTGTAAAATAAGTTGAAGTTCAGCCATAAATTGCTTGACGCTCAATAGTACATTAGTAACATAAAACCTGTGTTTGTTTGTTATATTGATAGCTTCATGTGCATTGTAAGACAGCGTTATAACGCTGAGAATAATTTACACCTTTTTATAGTATTGGCTAATGAGCATGTACTTTTAGAGTATAAGGGGACAATCGAGAAATAGCAGCTTTTTCACGTTGATTTTGATGTCTTAAATTTACGTGAATGTTACTCATTACAATAAAACTACTTTTACAGATTTTATCGCGGTTTATTTACATAACAAGCCCGACGTTTCAGAGGCTTTACAGCAACCATGGTCACGTGTGGACTGCCACGACAGATGTCCCGATGTCACAAATCATTAAACGTTAATAACTTTGCTTCTGAAATGTCGGGCTGTTTATAGAGATATACCTCCGTGTTATTGGCTAAATACGTTGGACGTGAAATTGTGAAATTAATTAATACATCGATATGGGTTATCTTGTCTGCCTTGTGGTACGCGACTTAAATATTTTCAGATGTATTATTCTGCAAACACCCCCCCCCCCCTCTTGAGCCATCAAACACCACACGAAACATATAATGAGCATGCCAACATCGCTGTCTTTAAAACAGTAATGATATAACATCTAAAATATTTAGTGACAAGGCAGAATTGGGCCGACACCATTGGGCATCGCGGCTTTGTAAGTTTCCCGAGAGTTATTGATGGGGTCAGATAGAAAGAGGGCAACATATTTACAAAATAACTACCATTCTGCATTCGTAACAAGTTCGCCGCTCCTATTTCCCGATAAATATTTCCCAGGACGTGCCAACCCGATCCAACTGCAATTCAACATTAGCACGCGTGTTGGAGAATGAGGAAACAAAAATTTGCAAGCTTCCTTTTATTGACCAAAATGTTCACATTTCACTCTATCTATGGTAAAACGAAGGAACATTCGATCAGTTACATGAAACTTTGTACAAATACTGTTAATACAAGTCCAAACATTAATATATGTTTCAACATGTTACAAATTTCAAGGGATGCCGAAGTTAAGATGAAGATTAATTGTCATTGAAACTTTGCACCCACAAAATAGTTTCTACGATATTATTTCTTACTCGCGCAGAAACTACTGAATGGATTTAGATTATATTTGGCACAGATATATAAAAAAACTTGAACTTACTTTTCAACAACACCCAATCTTCATAAGCCAAATATTTTTTTTTAACTTTTTTATTGCGAATTTGTGTCGTATAGATGTTGGTTTTTCATTATGTCATTAAGAATGTTCATTCAAATTCTGCTTACAAACAATAAAACTACTTTTACGGATTTTATCGCGGATTATTAAATAATTTATGTAGCCCGACGTTTCATAAGCTTTACAGCAACCATGGTCACGAGTGGACCATGGTTGCTATAAAGCTTCTGAAATTTAATAATCCGCGATAAATTCCGTAAAAGTAGTTTTATTGTAATGACTAACATTCGCGTAAACTTAAGACATCAATACAATATGTTGATCGTGTTGGCCTTAATTTGACTACAAAGTAGTAATGACAGATACTTAAAACGTTCTCCATTTTAAAACATTTACACCCAACTCGAGTAATCGGTGATCATTTAAAGTTTGATGTGAACACAGCTTTACAATTTATGATGCTTTTAGAGGTTTTGAGTTTGAAATCATGCACAATAGTGACCAGAAGTGCCAATAGCACTGTCTATGTGTGTGGTTAATACCATGACATGTATGTTTATGTGTCTGTCGAAAACAATAAGTTGCTGAACCTTGAAAACTAAGAAAGTTATGTATATCATTGACATATACCAAAATTCACAGTCAGAGTATGAAAATTGATCGTACGAGTAATATGTACAATGTTGTATGATAGTGTGTAAAATGTGCAATTTTTAAAATTATACTTACTTTTTAAAAATATACTTCGTAAAAACAACTCTTAAGTCACGTGCGTAAGCTTGACATTACAAAAAATATGTATAAGGAATGAAGGAAGGACTTTAGGATGACAGTTTAATGTGAAATCATTAATCTTGGTGTTTTTTAATCAATGTATGTACATAATTGATTTCAAGGGTAATGATTTTAAGTTCTTCTTACAAAGGAGATTCCATTTGAATCTGTGCGACGACAGCTAGACGCAGTGGTGAAGTCAGCGGGAGCGAGTGACGCCAGAGGTCGCGGGTTCGAATCACGTCGAGGTCATGGATATATGTCTAGCGGTAAGTATGTTCAACTATAGTCATGAGGCCCAGGGTTTGAGTCCCGGGTTGGACCAAAATGTTATTAGGATTTTTTCAAATTCTATTAACACTTCGGAGTCAGGAAGTTGATGGTGTTACATCCCCGTGGCGCGGAGAGCACGTTAAGCCGTCGGTCCTGCTCCCGATTTCTCTCCGGTCGTGTCGGACTGCCGTCCCATCGGAATAGGAGAAGGCAGACACAAGGAGCGATCTTGTGCCTGCGCACACACTTGTGCCTGTGCACTATGATGTGTCCAGTGCAGTTGACTAGACTTTATACAGATGGCCGCCGTGGCCAAAATTCGCCTAAGAGGACATTATTATAATTATATGCAAGCATTTAGCAAGAGGTTGTGCCATGCTGTATTGCAGCGGAATTGCGACCGGGGAGGTAATTCTCTCTCACATAATACTGCCGTAAAGTAACATCTCACTGTCGCGTTTCGTGCAGTTTGAGAGTAGCCGGTGGCCGGTTCTTAAATGTATAAAAGTATTGTGGATATTTCCGTTGTCTGGTACCTGTAACACAAGTCCTTACGGTACTTAGCACAGGGCTGGGCTGACGTGGTGTAACAAGTCCACAGTTATTATTATTACTAATATTTTAAACACATTTTTTCATTATCATTAATCCTTCATTCGCGCTATCCGGATATAGATGCAGCACAGCAATAGCATTTAAATAAACTAAGTAACCGGAGCACAGGAAGTAGGTTACACAAGTAATGTTGAAATTCTCACAAAATGACCACATTGTTCTCAGAGTCAATCCCCTGCCGGGACCTGTCACGGTACCTCGACCGTAGGTAGGTACATTACAATAGAGCTATTCAGACGGGCATTCGCAGATTACTCAATTCGTGTAAGTTGTAACCGAAAGCTTAACATCGTGCCATATATTATCGTTATCACTATGACTTTTACTTGTTATTAGGAATTACAAAAACGCGGTTGTGCGTACTTTTCTTGTGTACACATGTACACACTGAATACACGGGCACACCAAGTGCTCGGGTATTCATTGTCACAAGTGCCCAGGTATCCAGTGTCACAAGTGCCCAGGTATCCAGTGTCAAAAGTGCCCAGGTATCCAGTGTCACAAGTGCCCAGGTATCCAGTGTCACAAGTGCCCAGGTATCCAGTGTCACAAGTGCCCAGGTATCCAGTGTCACAAGTGCCTAGGTATCCAGTGTCACTTTCAAAATTTACCCAATTCTAATATCTCTTGTGCAAGAATAGTTCATCGAAACCGGTCATATTAATACATGGTTTAATTTCCATTTAGTAATGCGGATGTCTATGGGCGCCGGTATGAGCCGAAAGGCTCCGATTGCTCCTTTGCCTTGCTATACTATATTAAATAAATAAATGTGGTAGTATTACAATAAAACTCTTTTTACGAATTTTCTCGTGGTCTACATAATTATTTAACTAGCCCGATGTTCCAGAAGTTTAACAGTAATCATGGTCAAGGGTGGACACTGTAAAGCATCTGAAACGTCGGGCTACTTAAATAATTAAATAAACCGCGATAAAATACGTGAAAATAGTTATATTAAGACATCAAAATGTGGTAGTAAATATTTTGGAGCTGACCAATTTTTATAGAATACAATAAGTTTTTGTTTACTACAAAAACTTATTGTATTCTATAACACGGATGGAAGACGGGCCTTTGATGACTACCACCACCCGTTAACAGGTCAATGGCAAAAAAGCAGATGCATGCCTTGCATCCCATTCCTCCGCACCCACCTATGAACCACCATCACTAACCACAAATCGCACGAAACACGATAGCCTAGCCAATTCCCCATGACTCTGACATCAAGGGACACCAGAAGTCCCCGCAGAGTCCTTGGAGGCGTGAGCCCGGAGAACCCCTTGGCCATGATGATAATATTTAAATTAACTATTATACATTTCGTTACGTCATACCGGTATGCACCTCTTCCATCTGCGGGAAAAAGGTGGATCCTTATTCGGTCGTAAGGGGTCACACGCATAAACGCACTGATAGCAATGCAATGAACCTATATTGGGCTCCCCTTCCCTTCGACAGCAGAAGCTGCGATCTGGAACAAAAGCCAGTTCTAGTGCATGTTTTTGTAAGTTTACATCGTATCTTGGTACTCTGAAGGCGCGTATCAATAAGTAACCTGTATCATTGATAAGTCGACGTCGCATCAATTTCGCCAACCCACGCGGACAGCAGACGGAGCCGCACAGCATCCAGATTTAGAAGAGATGACACAATACCAATAATAATAGATTTAGCTGGTCCTTATCTTCGTCGCATAGAAGATACATAAAAATTTAAGTATTTTGTTTTCATTTTGTAATTATTATTTTTTTTTTCAAATTATTTAATTAAAAAATTGTACCCGAATTGACCTGGCACTCGAATGATACATCATATATAGTAATATATGTTGTCGCGCTTTGAGCGGAATGTAATTTTCCGGTGGACGATTGAAGGGGAGGTGGGTTTTAAGGATTTTTTTTTATTTACTTCATTTTTAATATAAAAGGTGCATAGTACATGGCAGTGGATCAGTCCCTTCCTAATTACAGACGTCTGCACAATCATAGTTAGAACTGTTAGAATACGTTGCCATCTCCATCATCCATTATGATAAAAAATAAATTATTAAGCGTAGTAAAGGAATCTCTTTGAGACTTGTATGGTCATTGGATATGTTTTACTTGATGGAAGACAATACTTTATGAGATGTTAGCTCCTAAATTGGCAAAATGTGTGTGTAGGAAACAATTGAGATTATAAAATTTAATAAGAACTTCAAACGAATATTGGTCAAAACGAACGGTAGAGCGAACTATGGATTTTTGTATCGTGCTACGGAAACCTTCAGGAGCTGACTCGCTCTTGGCAGGATTTTTAAACACAAAGCTGGCTGTGGCCCGCTCGTTCACTCGCATAAGATCTATTTCAAGGAAACCATTCATATTTCGGTATAAATAGATATTTTTAAGTTACTCCACGTTGTATGTCAGGGTCAAATTTCATCTAAATCCATTCAGAATCGTGTACACCAGAACAGGTATGTATTCAGATTCAGACTGTCATTAGATTCAAAAATGCTAATAACACGTTTATCTAACACGGGATTCGAACCAGGGACCTCAACATCCGTTGCTAAACACGTACCACTAGACCGGGAACAGTTAAAAGAAATAATACGCAAATGGAACTTTCGTGAAAATAATAAAACAGGGATGTATGAACAGGCAAACTATTGTATAATTGAGAACAAATAAAAAGAGTGTTGTCATTTTTGAATACAAATCCTTTCTCTAACAGTTTTATTACTGCAAACAAATGACATTGCATTAGTTTTTGTCCCATTATTTGAGGGGTTGTGGAGAAAGGATAGCAAGAACTGACGGATGACGACTTTCTAAAGAACAATAAACTATTTACTACGGTCAAATAAAAATAAATGTGAAAGTTTGTATGTTTCTTTTAATAATGGGTGACAAACGAGTAAACGAAGCCATTTGATCCTCTTTTTGATATCCGTATATGTACGTGAGTTGTCGTCGTTCACCCAACTTGCTACTCATAAACTGCACGAAACGCGACGGCATTGCTGTCGCGAGAGCAATTAGAGCCCTTTTGACTACTACCGACGCCCACAGACTGCAGGAAAGGAGGGTGACGCATCTGCAAGATTATACATTAGTATTTTTTAACTTTCCTGCTCCCCTCCAATGGGCCACCGGCGACTAACTACAACATAGCTATTATATTACAACGTTATCGTGTTACCGAAAGATATGCCCGGTCGTGCCGGCCCAATTCGGCTGCAATGTAGCATGGCACTACCTCTTGCTAATTTTTTTTTTGTAATAGGTAGTGCCATGCATAGTACAAGACACTACAACATCCTATGCAACAGAATTGGGCCGGCAAGACCGGGGAGGTACCTCTCTTTCACTTGATGCCGCCACAAATTGACACCTACGGTGTCACGTCTCGTGCGGTTTGTGTGTAGCCGGTGGCCCATTGGGGGAGGTGAAAAGGAGGGCAAGGCATCGGTATTATTATGCTGATGTTCATGGCCGTCGGTAGTCGTTGAAAGGCTCCGATTACTCGTTTGTCCCCCTATACTATAAAAAATCGATTGTTTGGCCTCACCTTCTTGTGAGTCATGCTGGTCATCAGTGATGTAACTTAGGATTCTGTTGTTATTTTACTTCATTCTCTTGCACTTGGTTCTTTAATTATCAGTCTCAGTCGTGTATTCGCGGCTGGGCCAGATTTGAACCCCGCCATGTACCAGTAACTTAAGTACATTTTCAGGTTTAAGCCCCGCCATGTACTAGTAACTTAAGTACATTTTCAGGTTTAAGCCCCGCCATGTACCAGTAACCTAAGTACATTTTCAGGTTTAAGCCCCGCCGTGTACCAGTAATTTAAGTACAAATAAAGTATGCATATTCTGAGTGCTTTTACGGTGAAATAAAACATCGTGATGAAGCCCAGTTTCATGTATTCCAATTCGGTCTAATCTAGGATTGGGCCTCAAGGGGATCTAGGATAGTCTTAGTGGATACCATCTCCTGTAGATCTAGGATATGGCAACCAGCCTTTTTGGGTTGCAGAGTTCAGATGCCGGTCGTTCCTTGTAAAACTGGCTCCCTCATGAAATCCCCAGATTATGTAGCCGACCCGGTATCATCTGATATTTCAAACTTGTTTTTATTTTATGGTTCTGATTTGCTCGCTCGCCCGGGGAGGGAGCAAATCAGAACCTTTTTACGACTACCGACGCCCATGAACATCCACATAATTTCTATGCCGTCGCGTTGCCCTCTTCCCATCCCCCCACCCCCGAAATGGGCAAACGGATACTCACAAACCGCATGAAACGCGACACTGAAGAAGTCACTTTACGGCGGTAATATGTGAGCAAGAGGTACTTCCTTGTATTATATGTATTGCTATTCTGTATGTAAATTTAATGTTCATGTAGTGTAGCTTGTCTTCACAAATAAAGAGTTGATCATTATTATTATTATTATTATTATTATTATTATTATTATTATTAATTTAATATATGTTCCATCACATCCCGGTTGTACGGGTGTCGAAGTGCTCCGTAACCTCACATACATACATCCGTATTGTCCTGGCAAGGGAGCTGCCTCGTGGTCTAGTCGTAAGCATGTTCAGCCGCAGACGTGAGGTCCCGGGCTTCAATCCCGGGTCGGACCACAACAAAAAGTGCTCTTAGGATTTTTTAATTTTAATAACTGACCGAAGCCAGGAAGTTCGTGGTGTTACACCACCAACTTTGGGTTGGGTTGGCGCCAAACATTAGGAATTCTACTGACGGCCTACAGCTCAAATGCATCAATCTTAAAGCAGTTGCACACAGAAGATTCACATCGTCTGCCTTCGACTGGTCTACAGCGTGTTGTTAGAAAGTTTGGCCATAATGCCCATCAACATCCACATATGATGCGTTGCCCTCCTTTCCTCAACCCCCAGCTAGCCACCGACTACTCACAAACCACACGAAATGCGACACCGAAAATGTCACTTTTACGCTGGTATCATGTGAGCGAGAGGTGCCACCCCGGCCGGCCCAAATCTTTTGCAATGCAGCACGGTACTACCTGTTACTTGAGGTTGTGAAAAAAATGGTAGTCTCGCTCCTCAACATTTAGCGAACGATTTGAAAGAAAGAAGAAAGAGATAATTGTTTAAAAGAATATTGTACAATCTCAGATACTTGCTGCTTGTAACATAACGACATAAATTGCTTTAACAATCTCAACACTCTTTTATTGCCAAAAGAGTAAAAGTACACCCAAAAGAAAGAAAACAAAGAGGCATTATAAACTATTATCAAGCGACTGACTTCTTCTGAGAATCGTTTATAATGTACCTTTTTGCTTGTCTAGAAAGTAGTACCTCGTTTTAAGTACAGTTGGTATTTGGTTGGATCGTCAACGTAACGAATCCGTTGCTCTGGTACCAATATATCAACTAATGTGGCTAATGCTAATTTACTGATAAACGGTGGACTCTGAGCCAATTTACATCTACCTTTGAACGTATAGTCAATCTATGGATCGTATTTACATAAGATCTTGGTCTTCTGGGTTCAAGTCAAAGTGCAGACCAAAAACGTTTAAGGGTTTTTGAGTTTCTAGTAACACTTGTCAATTGGCGGTGTTATAAAGCCGTGTCTCTAAGGGTTCGTGAAGCAGGCAGTGCTACGCCTGACTTCTCTCCGGCCGTGTCGGAGTACCCCCCATTAGAGAGTAAGTATCAGGGAATAAAGAGTGCTCTTGTGTCTGTGCACACAAACATCTCCTGCGCAGCTGGTGTTTATAGTTCTCTTGTGTCCGTGCACACAAATATCTCCTGCGCAGCTGGTGTTTATAGTTCTCTTGTGTCCGTGCACACAAATAT
>JAFELO010000899.1:994499-1017350 GCA_017140195.1 Eumaeus atala
TTCTCTTGTGTCTGTGCACACAAATATCTTCTGCGCAGCTGGTGTTTATAGTTCTCTTGTGTCTGTGCACACAAATATCTCCTGCGCAGCTGGTGTTTATAGTGCTCTTGTGTCTGTGCACACAAATATCTCCTGCGCAGCTGGTGTATAGTTCTCGTCGCTGACGAGCACTCATAGCAATCCCATGACATTGAATCGGACTTCTTTTCGCTCCCACGGCGTAAGTACGAGTCCGAAAGATAATCTACAGTCTATAGGGAGGGACATAGTAGTCGAAATTTGGCTAAACGGCTTTTATTGCTCAGACCGGATGCAATGAAATGGTGGCACTACTTATTAATAACTTACTTGTTTTTTTATTGTGTATAATTCAAATTATTGGATAACTAATCATTTAAATTAGCAGCACTTCGAGTAGATATCACGAAAAACGTTCAGAAGAAGGTATTCATATCTCCTTCATCCAGTGCACATAGGTCCCCTATCCAAAATGATCAATCGGAGTCAATTCACAGACTATCGACGCCCACTTACATCCGCACGTTAATACAGATATGCTCCATCACCCGATGCCACCCAACTGGCCACTGGCATGGAATGCTCCATATTTATCAGCTGTCACATTATGCCGGTATCATGTGAGCGAGAGGTACTTCCCCGGTTGTGGCGGCCCAATCCGTCTGCAATATAGCGTGGCTCTACCTCTTAATAAATGTTCACATAAAAACTAAATATGTGAATCATACGAGCATGATTCTGTGATATTTGATAAGAACATTGTTTATTTATATAAGTCCGTGCTGTTCAAATGAAATAAGACAACTCAAATAGAAATGCGCCTTGTTTTTATCGACAACATTTTTAAGTGATAATTGCATCTTTAGAATTGTTGTAGTTCCGTACAGAAAAAAATTATAGATCTCCACGATCTGATTGCTTCAATATTTGTACATATTTTTTAAATGTTATTGTACATTTACATAAAGTAATAATAACTATGCAATATCAAATATTTAATCCATTTGATATTACAAAATTTCAGTAATGATCTATTTATACATCATATGTAAGTCACTAATGTTGGCCACGACTTTGTACACATTTCCCAAAGTATAAATTCTCTGTCTTGTCAATAACCCTACGATTATTTATATTTATCAGATTAATAAAACGAGGAGTCTAGGAGATGTATCTTTGTGTTAATCCTAAAATAAGTTAAAATCCCCACATTGAAAACGGAGTTTTCGATTAACTACTCGGTGGTATAACGACATGATCAAAGTCACAGGGCATCGCTGGTTGAAAGTTATATATGGCCTCTATGGGGAAGGCCTATATTAAGCAAAGGATGTATTTCTTCTTCTATCTTCTGCCTGTTAATTTGGAAAGAAATGTGTGAAAGATGTGTAAAACTTACGAAAATGGTAACAATTTACTATAAAAAAAATAGTAGCAAATAATCTAATCGTGCGTACATACATATACAATTATATACGTGTCGTGAATTCACTGGTTTTATCCCCATATCTCAAAAAATGCCCAGTGTGCCAAGACGGTTTCACTTCAACAAAATGAAAGTTATCGATGATTTTGATGCCCGTCCCCATCGTTTACACAATGCAATACATGATTTTGTGTTTCATTTCTTATTAACAAAGATGTTAGCGCGAATAAGATTTTCTTAGAACCGCAACGTTTTAACTTGAATATGACACGTCTTACCTTTCAAGAACAAATAAAGGGGGCTAAAAAATGATAATTAACCTCACTTACTTTCTATCCCGTTCAAGTCAGCTTTCTTTCATGAGCATCAGGATGACATACGAACATTGTGTTAAGAAGAAAACCACCAGCGTTTATAGACATGTGTTCTACTATCGATCTGCCCTTCCCATTACCGTCAGCCGAAGCACGTACTGCACGACGCCCACGACGCTATAGCCATAGCAGTTGCTAAGTCCGCCCTTGCACACAAGCAAAAACACACCCAGACACGCATCCGCAGTAAAATCCCAATAGAGCTAACCCACGGATAGCAGGTTTTAGTCGGTAGTAGGTAGTAGTTATCGCTTCACGACCTGAGCCCGACACACACTTCAGGCCCCCTTGGGTCGGCTGGATGGTGCGTAAATGCATTTTTCCTGCTAGAACCAATACGATATACACCGCTCGTACCGGTCGAGCGATGAAATCTTACATATAGTGACACGGCTATAACACATATGAATGACAGTTGACAAACTCACACACCGCTTACGGAAACGAACCCGGGTTCGAATCCACAAGTTGAGAGCTTAGATTTGTAGCAACAAAATAACGCGACTGTAGAGAGCTCTAATAATAAATAAATAAATCAAGAACACGGCTTTTTGCCGATTTGTAGTGCAAATCAACCCCTCCGGATAAGCTAAACATTAAACGATCTCAACTATCCTTATCCACGACACCGCACCTTACACGGCATCGTGCGCGCGCCGTCCCACTAGTGTGGGGAGGGGGACCGCTTCCCCCTTTTCGGTCCCAATAAAAATCACCGTAGGGTAACGCCCAAAATATAATTCCGGTTCATCTCTTCCCATCTGTGGGAAAAGAGGGGGTCTGTCCCCTTATCGTCTCCCTAAACCTGAAGACACAAAAGTCTTCGCTGGTCAGTCGAACTGTTAAGGCTGGACAAGCGCCGCCAATCAGTACTAGGTCTCTCCGAAAAAAAAAAAGTAAAAACTAAAAACGCACCTCAGACATCTGCATAATTATTATGCAGGTGTGTCGCTTTCCTTCCTTCCCTATGGACCAATGGTCACGGAGAGCCGTTACTCGACGTTTGTGCAAAGTCTTGTTAAGCTCTATCGATATTGCCGATTTACGATAAACATCACTTATTCTACAAATTTGCGTACCTACAGAATGTAACGATTTTGTGATTTGGCGCTCCGTATTCTTACGATAGTGTTATTGCTATACTATAAAAGTGCAAATAGACATCACTCTTTCACATCACGTGACAAACAAGATAGCCACAATTTCACGTTGGTATTGTGTACATAAGAGATGCATACATCTTCCCAGTCGTCACTCGTACCGACCCTATACAGCCACAATACAACAATGACACTATATCATTACAAAATCATACGCTGAATGTTCCGATTACTCCTTGAATTTTATTTATATTATAAAATCATATTCAAATAAGCCTGTATACGTCTTACAATATTAGTTACTAGCACGTTTGATGAGCAACATGTATATATTTATAATTCTCCTGGTCGCCCTGGTGGTCACTGAAGGTTTTTCATTTGAAGGTGGTATGTGAAGACTGATGATGATGATGAGGATATGCAAGTCTTGTTGTATTTGTAAAGTAATTTAGATACTGTCAACATATCCCGTATGGTCTAGTGGCTAGGATACCTGGCTTTCACCCAGGAGGCTCGGGTTCGATTCCCGGTACGGGAAATCAACTTTTTCTTTGTATATTTACGTAAATATTTATGTTATATTTCGTACCACATTTTCTAATTTTATGTAAAAGTTATTATTACTACTTTTAATTCTCAGTATTTACATATAGTAAAGTTGTATAAAAGTCTTTCATCTTTTGTGCCAAACATCCTCGGACACAAATGTTCACTCTATGGCCCATTGGTTCGGAGTAAATAACGAGGATAACGCATCGGTACAAAAATTATGCTTATGTTTATGGGCACGGGTAGTCACTCCGATTTCTCGTTTGTCCCCTCCTATACTATAAAAGGAAATCTATAAAACTGTCATTTTTGTCCCTTTACTGGTAACATGCCTACATTTCTACACGCGCTAACGGCTGAAACTATTAGATTGAGTTTGGAAATTTCACACAAATTTGTAGCTGTAGAAGCGCAGCACTACAATTTTTTCTTGTGTTTTGTTGATGATTTATTAAGTTTACACGAAAGAGGTAACACATCAATGAAAGTACGGGATTGTAAAATGAAGGTCTGATATGCAAAATACTTAAAAAACAGGCCAAGATCTAGTCGGAATGATCCTATGTAGGTTTGCATATCAGCAAACAAAAAAATCCTATATCTCTTAAACTACCAGTTCGATTTTGTTCTTTTTGAAATGAACTTTTGTTCCAAGTTTCATTTTTACCATTTGGTTACTGAACCCAAAGAACCGCAATAAAATTCGTTATGGTAGAATTATTGTGATGGTGATGTTGAAACCTCATAACACACAATCTCTTCTCTCCGGGTGTCGCAGAAACATGATTCAGAGAGTGACGCACGTCGAACAATATTTGTCGACGTATTGTTTAAAAATATTTCCCTTTCAAAGTTACGCACAACCGCCACACTGTAGGGTCACCATGCTTCATTTATATGTTTATTGTACTGTAACCTAACTTGTTCGAGGGTAAATCTGCACTGATAAAACACCTTGTCATGATTCAGAAGAAACCATCCACGAAAACACGAGCACACTTAAATGCACTCTCTTAAGCCTTTAGTGTTGTGTTTTGTCCTGTTTGTAAGTATCCGGTGGTCCATCGGCAGGAAGGGGAAAGGAGGGCGGTGCGCGGGCGTCGGCAATAGTAAAAAAAAACGATTGCTCGTTTGCCGCTCTTATAAAAAAAAATATTATATACTATAACGCGTAAATATATAACGCGTATATAAGATTACTGTATTTTAGAAACCAATGTCTTTCTTTGTATATAGCTTACAAAATTGCGGTCTCTCATATAACGTTATTAAAATTACAGCATATCTTTCATATTATTATTTTTACTATCTGCTACCCCAGGTTGGTCCCATTCCCCACCACCGTTCAAGCCTTGTCGTGGTTGTGGGACTCGGCAGCCTGAGGTGAACCGAGACACCTTGGGCGAAACCAATTGAACCGAGCAGAGGCTGCTCATCATATCCATCTTATAAGAAGAGTGGGACTATAAGGCAAGAGGAGAAGCCGCTCTTTGTACCCCTTTTAGAGGAGCCAAAAGATACGGCGTTTTTGCGCACGGGGCAGGGGGCGAGGATGGTAAATGGGGTGACCATTGCACTGTCACACAGTTAGTGGGGTTGTCCTTTGGTTTTTGATTGATAAGCATCCGAAACGGCAAAGAAAAACTTTAACAATCTTTTCAAACAATGTTACTTTTAACGTAGCTTCCTTCTACGATGCACTTAGTCCAGCGTTTCTCCAATGCCGTTACACCAGTATGATAAAATGAACTCTCTACCCCTCAAAATACTTGTCTACAGCGAAAATGACTTTATCATTTGATGAGATCTTCGGCCATTAACCATTACTTGAGATTCGGGAATAAGTGGAAGTCGCACGGGGCCAGATCTGGGGAATAGGGCGGATGCCGTCACAATTCGGAAGGTCGCCCTTCCCATTCATTTCGCGCCAGGCCCCGACAAAGTCCCTCCCACAGCACTGGTGATGATGCCGAGGCGCACAGCCGTTCCTCTCACCAGGATAGATAACGGCATTCTCCGCACGTCCCGTTTTCCGGATATCTGGAAAGAAGGGAGGAAGCTACCGGCCGATCACGCGACTGTCGCATCCCAATAGGGGCCGAGCAGTTCGGTTTCCGGAGCGGTCAGTCAACCACACTGGAGCTGGTGCGGGTGCTCCACCACTTGGCCATGAAGATGAACAAGGGAAGACACTCGGTCGGAGTCTTTCTCGGTATGGAAAAGTTCTTCGACCGGGTGTGGCACCCGGGTCTCCTGCTCAATTTCGTGGATTCCGGCGTCCCGCTGAGACTAGTGTGACTTGTGGCGTCGTTCTTAGAAGGAGAGAACCTTCCGGGTAGCAGTGGAGGGAAGTCATTCCTCCCTGTGGGCCATACGTGCTGGAGTGCCGCAGGGCAGTTGCCTGTCCCCTTGTCTCTACGCGGCCTATACCAACGACATTCCGAAGCTCAACAACAGTGCTTACCTTTCTTCGCCCCGAAAGCCGAAGCTAGAAACAAGGCGAATGCAGCGGCTACTGGGCCGATTGCCAGAGTGACTTGACAAATGAAGGATGTATGTCAACGTGGAGTAAACAGCATCCCCATTTATCAGCACGTGGCGCAACAATCCGGAGCGGTTAAAGGCCAGGAGTTATCTTGGAGGTCCCCGGTCGTATATCTCGGGTACAGCATTGATCGTACGCTGCGGATGGGCTCGCAGGTTGATCGCGTGATCAACCAGGCGAGTGCAGCCCGCGCCTTACTGCGACCAGCGCTCGCATCCGAGCTTTCAACTATGACGAAATTTTACGAAATTTTTGCAGC
This sequence comes from Eumaeus atala, assembly GCA_017140195.1. NCBI lineage: Eukaryota > Metazoa > Arthropoda > Insecta > Lepidoptera > Lycaenidae > Eumaeus > Eumaeus atala. The sequence continues at coordinate 1,000,771 of JAFELO010000899.1, forward strand.
AACCTTGCATAATAATCCCCATTTATTATTTTTACCCTCTGCAAATAATCCACTAAAATAATCCTTCGAACATCCCAAAAAATACAGTCGCTTTTAATTACTTTACCGGCGGACAAAACCATTTTTGCTTTATTCGGCACAGATTTTAAGCTCCACAGTCCACTGCTTAGATTGTTCTTTTGTTTCAGGAGTGTACTGATGTATCCATGTATCATTTACTGCCACATAACGCCACAAAAATTCGTTAGTATCACGCTTGAACAGGGCCAAACACTCCGACGTATCGTCCACTCCACGTTGCTTTTGGTCAACAGTGAGAAAACACGACACCCATAGCGTGCAAAGCATTTTCATTAGCAAATGTTGGTGTAAAATGTTAAAAACGTATTCAGAGAAAATACTTACCATCACTGTTATTTGCCGCAGCTTTAAGCGCCGATCATTCAAAATGATTTTTTAATCATGTCATCATGTTTGATTATGTCCAGATTCGTGACTTCATTTGGACGGACAGACCTGTTGGCGGCTTCGCAGCTCTGTCTCCCACGTTTAAAATCAGTTACCCAGGTTGAATTGTATTCAATGTAATGTCAATCACTTAAAACACTGTCTAGCTAGACTTTAATCTGGGTTGCTATTTCCCTTTTAAAACGTAAACCTTTATCACGGCACGAATTTTGTTTCTTTTCGTTGTTGAGAAAACTTACGGCAGAGAAAATTCTAGGTCCCCTCACACAAATTTTATTAGTTTGCATAAATTTACATTTGACGTTCTATTTTCGAAAAGATGATAGAATATAATGCAATAAATTTTGTTTGCCCATCTTATTTTTAAGTACGTCGTTTTGACCAGTTATCAATCAGCCTGGTATTATAGTACTCGTATGAGGTAGGTATAAGGGACCCCGCGGTCTCTCTCGCCATGATAATAATAGATAAATTGGCTATTATAAACATTCTAATATTGGGACGCATCTCTTCCATCAGCGGGAGAGTGGTGAGTCTGACCCCTTTTCGACCCGAAACCTAGTCTCGACGCTCAAGGAACACTCAACAATCCGATGAAGTTGTATTGGGCTTCTCTTCACTTCCACAGGACAAGTTTAGGGCCGAAACATTACAACACAGCCGGGTGGTACCTTTCACACGATACCGTCACAAATTGACGGCATATGTGTGCGTGTGGTTTAGTGGCTAGTCTTTAAATATGGCCGCTGTACCCAAAGTTCGGCCAGATGGACATTATGATATTAAATGTGCCCAACTATATTTCACGCACTGCTTTTCCACTCACTGATTGACACTCTACAGCCTCGCTATTTCGCCGACATTTTACGAGCAGAACGACTACTTCTGTTCAAGAGTTAACGCCCTCGAACAATGTTCAGTTGTTTATTTAACTGCCTATTATTATATTAAACACGCTTCGACCTCACTGAGATTAAAATGGACGAAACTATTACAACGTACTTTAAAAGTATTGAGTGTAGCTGTATTGTGCGGTTTTACCCACGTCAATCCCAAGCGAGCCATTTCTTTTTCTCGAGAAAAGCAGTATTTTTATGTCTTCTCAGCATGCACCTAATTTGCGCCGAACTTTATTCAAATCCATTTAGTAGGTTTTACGTAGATGAATAATAATAATAATAATAATAATGTCGTCCGGGCCGAATTTCGGCCACGGCGGCTCTCTCTATGGAAACTAGCCAACAGAGCAGGACAAATTATAGTGCGCAAGTGTGTGGGGAGACACAAGTGCACTCTCTATTCCTACAGTCTCCTATTCCGATTGGACGGCAATCCGACACGGTGTAACACTGCCAAATTCCCGAATTCAGACTGTTATTAGAAATTGAAAAATCACAATAAGAATTTGTTCCATGCTTAGCACTCGACCCCGAAACATTCTTATTATAATATTACTAACATGCATTAGCATATGTTATGTTAGTAATATTATAATAAGATGATATGGGGCATCCAAGTATACCATCAAATTATTGCTATCATAATCTTGTCTTTGTTTATTTGTATTTATTGCTCTTCCGTACGGCTCTTTTATATTTTTACATTTTTATTAAACTTCATAAATTCGAAAAACAAAATAATGACAGAATTATTTTTATTATAATTGTAATCCGAAGACACCTGCTCCAACACACACGTACACGCTTACAGTAAAGTAAATATAAATAGATCTATATTAGTCGCTTTATAAAACTGCTCAGCAAGCTGGCAAGTTTTCCATTATTACCCGGATATTCCCGATACCCGGACAACAATGATTATGATTGATGCGTCTCGACAGAGGTGGGGCGGCTAATGGCAGCCTAGTGATGTGACAGCCAGAGATTTATTTTTATGATACTTCTATTTTTACACCCGCTGTCTTTATTGTTTAAGGAATTATCGCATTTAACAATAAGATTAATCGTGGTTTATTGTTATCATAATATCTATATATAATTTTATCAATTTTGTGGTAATAATATTTACCTTGATAATAATCATTATAATATTATACTGAATAACATTTTGAGACTATGCACAATAATCAATCATAATATCTAATCATATCACGTCAAAAGAAGTACCTTTTTTTGTTTACGATGGGAAACGCATTTACGTGCCTTCACTGGCCTTGGGTGGGATCCAGTGGTGTGTGGGACTAACTTTGGGACAGTGCAATGGGGTGAGGTTCCTATCCTCAACCCTTGCCTCGTGCGCAAAGGCGCCTCCTCCCATTACCCTTTAGTCCCCACCTGTTATAAGAGGGGTACAAGGCGCAAACATTCATATGCTCTTTAGCCCTCTCTTCTTATAAGAGGGGTGCAAAGAACATCCCTCTCGGTTCAATTTGCTTCGCATGGGTTCACCCCAGGCTATTGAGCTCCACTGTCACGACAAGGTTTGAACCATGGTGGTCGAAAGAAGTACCTATTCCACGAAGGCTCATAAAGTTTTGCATAATTTTATGTATTCCAGCGGAAGATCAAGCATCCTTGGCTTTATGTTTGACGGCCGTTTGAGCTCCACCGTCACGACAAGGTTTGAACCATGATGGTCAAAAGAAGTATCTACTCCACGAAGGCTCATAAAGTTTTGCATAATTTTATGTATTCCAGCGGAAGATCAAGCATCCTTGGCTTTATGTTTGACGGCCGTTTTCAATATTTCATCTATCCATGAATTTTGCTACCGCAGATAGAATATTGACATTTTGCGTATATCAAAATTCTATCCCTTGTCTGGTCTAAGTAGACGTAAATCATACAGTAGTCTACTTTTGGTAGCATTAGCCCAAGTATACCTATATCTAAATACAAGCGGATAAGGCTTATAATTATAATCGCTTCTTAATCCTCTGTAGTTCGTTGCGGGTCCCGAGACAGTTTCAGCAATCCCTTCGGGCTCACTATGTTCATTTTATCAAAGGGTCATTAGCGGTGACCGCTGTCGATTTTAGTGACACAGGATAAGTACCCAGCTGTGGAAACGACTGGGACCAAACCGCTATCAAAAATGTAGACCAGTACACAAAGCGCTATTGATGTAATAATTACACTGGAATATTTCGTCTGTTTTAGTAAACACAAGTAGTTATTTACTATAAAATATTATTTGCAAACATGATATTTTTTATCGATAAATCATATTAACATCACTTAATCGGAACGTAATGTGACAAAAAATCGGACAATCTCCTTAACAGCACAATGACAATTCAATAAAAAGTGTTGTTAAATAATAAATCATATCAAAATATAAGCACTCGATAGTATTACAATATATATACACAAATATATGTATATATTTATGTCTACTGTTAATGTGATATTAATGATTTCTGCGGTCATTATCGTGGGTATGATCGTTGTAGCCGCATAGATTTTATTATGTACGACTCATCGGAAGAGAGAAGTAAAGCGGGGCAACGCATGTACATGACAATTGTGCGGATGTTCTTGAGCGTCGGTAGTCAATATGCGCCGCCGACTGTTCATTTATAAAAAAATATTAGTTTTATTCTTCACTATACGAACTATCGCATTCAGGTGCAATTTATTACATTTTCATGCAAAAACTACTGAACCGATTTGGATGAAATTAGACATATATAGATCACAATCTGGAGTAACATAAAACACTTTTGATCTCGAGAAAAATTAACGCCTCGTTTAACGATCTGACTATGCACAGTTCAGGAATGCTATGACGAATTATCAAAAATCGGAAAAACTCGTTTGTTGTATGCCCCTTAAATAATTATTATATTCCGCTTTTTGTTATTTGTTGTTATAGCGGAAACAGAAATACTAAAACAGAAAAATAATGAAAATTTCAGCTCCCCATCTATCACGGTTCATGAGGTACCGCCTCGTGACAGGCGGACATACGAACTCTTTGTAATAGGCTTCCGTTTTTTACCCTTTGGTTACGACTACTTGCCGTTGTTACTACAAATTTGCATATAATGTAGTTTTGGAAAAGAGCCCTCTTCTTTCTGTTTATAGCGGGGGGGGCTATAAACTCGTCACTGCTCCGTCCAGAAAGGGCGAAGGCTTTCACAAACGTCTTTATAGCTGCAGGCCCACAATGAAAATACGTCTTTGTCGGTAAGAGCTCTGAGTGCGTGTAGTGCTCGTTACGTCGTACGAAGAGGGAAATTGACGTAATTGTGTCAAGTCGTACGCAAGCATTCAAGTGGTTATCATCACCGCAACAGCCGGTAATCCGTCGTACCTACATCTTCTGGCGCGTTAGGGAAATATTATGAGACTATAACTTTTAACCCACATCTAAATACTTTATTTTGCATGAAATTGCGCTGTGGAAGCGAAGAGAAGCCCAATACAGCTTCATCGGATTGCAGTGTGACCGCCAGGCGACGACTTGGTTTGAGGTCGAAAGGGAGACCGAGCCCCCTCTCTCCCGCAGATGGGAGAGATGTATACCGATATGAGAGTGTTTGTAACAGCCGATTTAACTACTATTATATGGCCGTAGGATTAACCGAGAGGTCAATCCTCCCCCGAATCTGACGTCGGGGGCAGCTCTGCATTGACGTGAATGTTTGGCTCATGGAGAGCACCAAAACCAGGGAAAGATCTGCCGTAATGCTGTTGTTACTTTAATACTAGCTACTACTTAAAAATGACCAGTAACAAGCGAACAATTATTTTTGATTGGAGCTGGTTTTAACCTTGGACGGTTTGAATCAGTCTACTCGTGCGACCCATTTAAAGTGACTTAAAGTGACGCTTATAAATTACACTCATTTGGTTTTAGATATGATTTCAGATGTCTAAACTTGTCCATAACTGTAGGGTTTCGAACTGCTAAAACATTTCTTTTTCAATATGAATGTGTATCATTTAACTACAGTTCAACTAAAGTTTTCAGCCTGACCCTGAAAAATAGTGCCGAGGGTTTTGATACTATTAATGCGAACGTATTGCTTGTTATTCCTTAAAGCAGAAAGCTGTGAATGAATAGGGCTGAAATTTAGCGCAGTCTTAATCGATAATTTGGAATAGTTAAGGAATAATTAAAAAAAAGATATTAACAAAATTAAAGGTAACAATGTGGTATCAAAACGGTCTGGGGGGTGTCCTTTAATTGTATTACATGTAGTTATGCGGTGTGTTCTATGTTTAATGATATCTTCTACTTGACATTCAAATGTATAGTTTGCGTAATTTTAACACTTAAGGATACTAATTATACGTTATATACGTGCCTATACCTTGCATAAATGCTAATAAAGTGAAAGATAAAATTAGAAAAGTAAAAGATATGAAAAAAGCGTGACACCTCTTTCTAGCGTCCTCATTTGCAAACGGATCACAAATTTAATCTATCTCATTATTCTAGAAACAACTCCGTAATTATTTGTTAAGTTCATAAGGATTAGTGACAGCCCCCCCATTGTGTCATATATATATATATATATGTCTATGTCTAGATACCTAAGCTTAGCTTTGCCTTCTGTCGCTACCTACTAAAATATGTATACGTTTGCTCTCACAAGTAATAAAAACGTAGTCCGTTTTGAATTTAGAAATGTAATTTTCTTTTTCTATTCCAACAAAACCTTTAAACTAGGCAGCGCTACAGCCCTGGTTCGTATTTCCAGTAGCTAAGTAACAGCGGTGTCACTCTGCTAGTCAATTATTAGGGGCAGCGCGTGCTATTCCAGCCCGAGTTGAATATTTAAACCCAAATCCAGGGCCGGATTATGATATATCGTCGCCGTGGCGTAAGGGACGTAGGTACTTTAGTAGGGACGACAATATTGCAGTAGTAAATGTGCAATGAATTAAACCTGTTTTGCCGGATCATCTCACGGTCTACAACGAGCCTAATGTCATAGATGTTTTAAAACGGCCACACCAGAGTTGTTGTGGTCAAATAACAGTGATAATGGCCGTTAAAGTACTTTTATTGTAATGACTAACGTTTACGCAAAAATAAGACATTAATCGGTGGTAGCGATCCGTAGCCCGGAGATTCTTAGTACCCCTTGTCCCACCGTTACCATGGACGCTACCCTGGGCAAGACTAGTGGAACTACCGAGTACTTGGGGCCGAAATCTAGGGGCGTTTAGGAAAACGAAGTACTGGTCGACCATCCAGGTGGGAAGACGATCTCCGTGCAGTAGCCGGTCCGGGATGCGAGGAGCAGGAGATCGGTCGTCTTGGCGATCATTGAGAGAGGCCTATGTCCAGCAGTGGACCGATAAGGGCTGATGATGTTGAAGACATTAATGAGGATTAGGTTAATAAATGATATGAATGTTATTACAGATTGTAATATTGAATATATATGAGTGTATTTTAAACGAAGTCCGTTCAGTAGTTAGTGTGTGAAGTAATGACAAACGTACGGACAAACTTTCGCATCTATCATTTTAGTAGAATTTATATATTTGCGTATTAATAAGATTATTTAATGTGTAATTGAAATTACTGTTATGGTTGAGATTCTTAATATTAACTTGAATTATTTAAGCTAAGTAATGTTGTATTAGATTACTGAGGGTTTTTTCCATCTCAGAGGTGGCGAAAATTTGGTGACGGTGTGTGAGCGATACGTGGTCTATTTCTTCTGTCTACGCGGGAGCATGTGGTCTTAGTCCGGTCCTGCCCAAATCAAGTTGGAGAAAGTTAGCAAGTTTTAAACGCTTTTAGATTTGTATATTTTTAACAAATTACCAAACCATTTGCATCTGAGTGATTTAAGTTCAACCTTCAATCAGACACTACCTTCGCTAATGGCACTGGTTGTTCCTTCACCCACTTCATGGATAAAATGTAAAATATTTTTAATTTCTTAAGTTAAGAAACTATGTGTACATAACACAATTGAAGGTTTGTTCTCTATGTCAATGAAATTCTATAACCAGTATTTGATTTGCTGTCAATGCCCCAGGATTATGCATTTTAAAGGAATAAAAGAACTTTGAAATCATTGAAATTACCTTTTTAAAATATTATATACGGAGTAATAAAGAGGGTAATCTTTTTTCAAAGGCAGTTCAATCGTAAAAATCTCTTTCAGTTATTGTCATGGTCTAAACAGCCTAATGGCATTATCAATGACAATTCGTGGCGATAAACACCTTTGGCAGCAGAACCGTCCGCACAATCTAAGGGCTCTCCAAGGGTGGTGAAAGTAATAAATATTAAAAACTCGATAAAAGCCCATAAAAACTAATTTCAATGAAATCCCAACGAAATAATCACTTGAATAGACCAAATAGAGTCGTCGACAAAGGTTGTTTCAATAGTTACTAAAGTTTTTAAGTAGGACGCAGTAGGCACAACCAGGGCGGTACCCCTCACTCACATGATACCATTGACGTCCGTAGTCACCCAAAGGCCGCAGACTCGTTTGCACCCTTCAACTATAAAAAATCATATACGTATTTTTTATTTTAACACGCACTAGGTTGTTATTTCATATGTAATTCAGAATGCCAACGCGTAGCGCAATGATACACAATTCGTTGTATTAAATTAAGTAAAATAGAAATTTGTAGAGTTCAGGATAAAACCAAAATACTGCAACTCTGCTGCAATGCTTTTAACTCAATCGGACCAATCGGCAAAAAAACCGAGGAATAGAACACCAGGTTTAAGTAAACAAATTGGAACAAGCATGCCGACTTATAAAAGTTGTCAAAATTATATTTTCCAAAAAAAAAACTACAAATATAAGTTTGTAACGGTTTTTTATGTGATGTAACATAACATTAATATAATGAATTGTCAAGTTTTGGATTCTATTCTTCATTTGCAATGCATTGTCGCACTTATTGCCTTGCCATCATTCGTCTAGTTCACCACTGGCTATTGAAGCAAAAATTTCCTTGGAAGACGTTTGACAAACGGGCAGCAAATCGAATCACTGAAGGTTCCGTGTTTTGTTACGAGGCGCGAAACCCAAACCTAGAAGTGACCTTATTTTCGGTGAAATCCACTACTGGCGTCAATGCTATTTCATTTGTCATAACAGTTCAGCGGACTAACATAGAATTTGTTGTTTTCTTGTATTAGGAGGATGACAGGGGGACAGACCACAGTCTCTTCCCGCCACAGGGATCTTTGTAGAGAAGTACGCGCACGACGTAAACCGATGACTATTTAGCTAAGACATTGTTACTAGCAGGTAACAATGTTTATTAGATTACTAAAAACTAAGGGTGGCGTAATATTTATGATATTTATAATCGCTTTTCGCGCCAAGAGTACAGATATTATGAAACGCGTTTCTCCGCGTCCGCCCAGCCAGCAGAGGCCACACCCTCTAGTTATTTACGATTTCATACTTAAATACCCTTTGTTTAGTAACATTGGATTTGCATAATTACAGATCTGATTCACCGCAGACCTTGAATGTGCAAGTTGTGGAAACTTGGTGCCAGGAGGACACGCAAGATCGAAGAAGAAATTACGAATACCGTCTCAGAGTGAGAGAGTAATGCCATCGCGTGTCATGTGGTGTGTGAATGCAGGGGCAGGAGGAAAGAGCGCGAAACGCCTGAATAACTATAATTAGACGGATCTATGTGTGCAACGGCTTACCAAAAGGCATCAAGAAAAAGCACCAATTTCTCGTGGACAACGAGTTGTAGTATAGAAATAATATTACATCTTTAATAACGGAGCTGATTTATATAATATCACAGGTTTCTGCTATCTGTTTGTTAAACACAAACTCTACACCAAAGTCACAACACGCTTCGCCATTTTGCTATCTTAACACAGATAAAAAGTACGTCTTCACGATGCCTAGGCAATGTAAACAAAAGCTACACAAATCAATGATCGCGACAACTTACGGCAATTGTAAAAATAATTTATTTTTCAAATGGAGGCCGGCACCGCCCCTGGGCTGACATAATTAAATACGACAGAAGCCACTTTAATTATTACATCTAATTTTGTCGTTCGCCTCCAATGGGTCTTTACAGAATCGATACACATTAAAGGTATAATATTCATATTGGTCTCGCCCAGATTGCAAAGTCAAAGGGAATCGTAAACGGTTCTCCTTTATATGACACGATTTGTGTACGATACTATATTTTTTATTTTTCCAATAAGATTATTGCAATATGTAGATATGCAATCAGAAATGAGCTTAAAACATTATAAGTAAAACGATATATGAGTCTGATATGAAAGTTTTCACCACATTTCCGTTTTTCGATAATAGTCGATGATAGGTACATGACTCAGCCACACAGTAGTTCTTGCTTTCTCGTGGCGATGGGGCTCTGTAGCCCGGAGTGAATCCAGGCAAAGCCAATTGAGTCGAGGGGGATGCTCTTCACACCACTCTTATAAGAAGAGGGCACTGAAGAGTAGTAGGAAGAGGCGCTCTTTGTACCCCTTTTGTAAGAAGAGGCGACAAAAAAAAGCAACAGGAGCAGACGCTCTTGCGTACGGGGCCAAAGGCGAGGATGGGAACCTCACACCATTACACTTTCCCATCAATCAGGGCACGGCAATCCTGCTGTGCAGGAGACGTTGGTCCATTAGGAGCATCAGGGCACCTCGACAGCTAGAACGGACTAGCTGTCGAGGTGCCCTGATGATTTGTTGTTCTGGGACACCTCACCAAAAGCGGCACTGATGGCACTCGCAAGTCCCACACACCACTGGATTCAGCCCCGGGGCTAGTGAAAGTGCGTAAATTCGTTTCCCCGCGTCAAAGACATTATTCTACAATAATTATAATACTATTTAGCATTTATGTTATGAAACTTAAATATTTTATAAAAAAAAGTATATCTGTCATCTTTGACTGTAAGGCTTAATGTTCTCTGTGTTGAAGAAATTCCTTTTAACTAGGTTGAAGATAAATATATTTGGGATGGCTGACGCTATCTGTTATTTCCAGATAATTATCAAATAGTTTTTTAATGCACGAATTATTTCATAAAAAAGGGCGAGTTCTTGATTTCATACCGACGGCATGTTTCATATCTTTATTAATGTTAAATTATCTCAATTCTCTTAAATGTGAATATTGATGGTAGTATTTACATGATCTGTATGGCTCTTAATTTGAAAGACCGTATCAATAATGTTTTAGTTTGAATACTATATGCCACGTGTGAAAGTTTGATGTTAAATTTTATTAATTTGTAACAGAGTTTATATCTTGCCTGATTTTAGTTGGCTCGTGTAGCCAAGAGAACGAGAATCTTAGTGATTGTGTGTTCCTTTTCAGGAGTCTACTACTTTTTTTTCCTTTTTTCGTTATTAAATTGAGACTTAATATGAAGATCTAATAGCACTACATTCTTCAAATATAGTATATGAGGATTGAAGAATAATCCGTTTGGGAGGAAAAATTGTATATATAAAGAACCATCCAAGTTGCAGCCGGGAGTCTCGGACGACTACCAGATAAGACTTCACACCTTCACTATTACTAATCAATATCAAAAACTGTATGAATCCCATTGTTGTACTTGTACTATTTTAAGCCCGTCCTGGATTGTGAATGTGGAAAAAGACCGATTAAATAAATATCCACTTTTCTTGGTAATTCCTTATATAGAATTTAACGTTAATTGTAACAACGATATTAAGAGTTTCGCATCTTTTCTGTGATTCCAACCATTAGAATGGAGACGTCTAAAGAGGCAGATGTTCCAAAGGCCTATTGGTCTTCCCGGTAAGAAAGAAAAAAAAATCTATGTTTATTAGCTCTGGTATGCGACTGGAGTTTACTCTTACTGCGAGGTGCGTAAGAGACGTATAAACGACTAATTGATTAAAGATTAAACGCGGTAAAGCGTTACTCGGGTGTTACGCTCGTTTGCTCTATCGCTGTTCCACACCATTACATTCATCATACACTTTTATACCGCTCAAAACTATGACTCAAAACTCTACTGCAAAACCCTGTAATAAAATATAATTCCTTTGAACTAATTCCTACTTATCGACCGATATAAACAACCTCATGGGAAACGGCGTATGACCGATCGAGTGGACGTCAAAGACATAATAATTTAGATTCCTACCTAGTCAACTTGTCATTACGGCGGACATTTTTAATTACGTTTTAAAATATACTATAAAGGACAAATTCTCTTTGAACATTAATTAATAATTTGATAATTGTGCGGAGAATTATTACGAACTATAGTAAATATATATTATATTGCTTCTTATTAGCCGGTGAATTTAACTTGATATGAGTAATTAATTACTATTTATGATCACAAAAATAGAACGCCAACTAATTTTTGAGGTCCACGAAAAAGAATTTAAAAGGAGAGTTCCATATTTATATTATATATAATATAAATATGGAACTCTCTGCTGCTTTTCGAAACTGAAATTTTCACGGCTTCACCAGATCTTCACTTTTTGAGGCATCGCAGCATTTTTTTCAAATATCAGTGTCCGTTGGTGTGTGTTTGTGTATGTATGATAATTTGTGAATGACTAGACTGATTGGAGCAAAATTCGTTATATTGGATAAAGTATAGTTTGGTAAAAAAAATATTTGTTTCGGCTGTATTCATTTTTAATAACTTGTGTAGGCCGCAATTTTTTTTTTTGAGCTTTTGGGATGAAACAGTATAATTAATGATTTTAACATTATTTCCATTTTTCTTTGTAATATAATTGATTACTTTTTTAAAAAAAAACACACCTGTTTCAAAAAGTTGAGACAGGTTTGAAACTGTCTGTATTATAATCTATATTATAAACGCGAATAAGAATATTCGCCTTTATTTGCCTTCTCACTCACACATGTGCCATGAGTCTCATGATCAGGCCATGAAGTGACAGCTGCTGTCGCGTTTCATGGGTGCGTGAGTAGCCCACCGGCTACTTGCAAACCTGTAAGAGATGGTAGAGGCCCATTGTAGGAGACGACGAAAGGAGGACAATGCATGTACAAGACAATATTGCGGATGTCTAAAAGGCTCACTTTATAAAATAATTTTGTATGTATATTCATCATCGACGTCCACTGCCGGACACGGGTCTCCACCATGAATCGTCATACGGTCACGAGCTACTAGCATCCAGCGGCTCCTCGCCATTTTACCCAAGTCATCAGTCCACCGGGTAGAAGGCCGCCCAACAATCCGTCTTTCTTCCCCATCGCTTGTATTTATGTTTGTTATTGTTTCACACGAATGTTATTGAACAGATCGGAGTAAAATTTGTCACAGATATAGATAACATAAAATCTGGACTAAGGAAAATGAACTTAAAAAGAATCAAGTATGAGCAAGTATTTGTTTGGAGACAACAAAAAGCTATACTCAGCTTATGCCTTATAGGGTTTTTATTAAGTCCATAAATTGAAGGAAAAAGCTATGTAAAAATCTATTGCCTATTGGAAAGACGCAATTTGCCTTTATTATTACCGATCATTGATCGTAACAGGACAAAATGGCGGACAATTGCGGCCATTTTAGAACGATTTAGCGCGCGATGACATTCTTTATTTAATAATAAATTTGTATTCCATGGAATTATACGATCGATGGTAAACTTTGTTGACTTTTCTCAAAGTGGAGTTCAAACAATGTACAATATTAACAAAAAGATTGTCATGTCTGTCATTTATTCCATTTTGTTGTAAGAAGTACACATCAGTTAACAACTAAATGTCTAGTGCATCACAATCACGGTAATGAAGCAAAAAATTTAAATGAGGCCATACCTTTATATCCTACCTACAATGATTTGTTTATTTAGTGTACATTTTTATTTTCAAGCTTTTTATATTTATTAGGTTTACGCGAATGTTAAACATTTAAATAAAAGCGGTATAACGGATTTTATCACAATTTATTATTTATTTTGTTATGCCAGCTGTTAGGTGTTATGTTTGGATTTTGATTTGAGTATGTTAATAACTGGGTCCTAAGTAGAAAGAAGCCAGCACCCAACCATCTTCTGTATTGGAATTCAGCCTAGTCCTGTGCTAAGTACCGTAAGGACTTGTGCTACAGATACCAGACAACGGAAATATATTTATGATTTTTTTATATATTTAAGAAATCTTATATATTTAAGATTTTTTATTATAGGACTAAATATAATACATATTATAAATATCTATGTCCTCGGCGGGATTCTAACCCGCGATCTCTGACGTAACACGCGGACTAACCGCCACGTTACCGACAGAGCCACCACGTTACCAACGGTCGTCTGGATCGTCGTCCTTGGACTTAATCTGTGTCTTCCGCGAGAATTTGTGCTTTGCTATAGTTATATAGAATGTATTAAATAAATTTTATTTCCTTTTTTATCTTATTTTTATAACAGCTACAATTTTTAAATGTAGGTAGACAATTAGAAATATACGGTGATGTTGTAATTTTACCCTTTCACTTTAAGGTAGTATCATTAGACATACCGATCACTTTAAGGTAGTAAAATTAGACATACCGAACACTTTAGACATACCCGATCACTTTAAGGTAGTAACATTAGACATACCGATCACTTTAAGGTAGTGATATTAGACATACCGATCACTTTTAGGTAGTAACATTAGACATACCGATCACTTTTAGGTAGTAACATTAGACATACCGATCACTTTAAGGTAAAGTGATCTGTATGTCTAATGTAGATATACAGATCACTTTAAAGTAGTAACATTAGACATACAGATCACTTTAAGGTAGTAACATTAGACATACAGATCACTTTAAGGTAGTAACATTAGACATACCGATCACTTTAAGCCAGTAACATTCGATATTTCCTTTACATTAGAAATACCCATCACATATGAAGGATTTTTTCTTGTCTGGTCTGAAAAGTGATCATAATTACTATCAACAAAAATCTATTTTTTAATCATATTTTTGACCAATTTCGTGCCTCAAATTGAATCTGCCCGGCCACAAAGGCGGCAAGCTGTAGGTACCTATGTTAATAGCTGCGTATATCCGGCGTATCATTTGAAAGCTTTTTGGCGCTTCCCATTTTTAGGGTCCCATCAGGTTTTGGACGTATATTTTTCAAGTCAAACTTCATTCGGATGAAAGTGTGACGAGGGCGTTAAGGAAACGAAATAAAATGAAAATGTTTTTATTCAAAATAGAATTACCGGAAGATAAAAATACCATTGAAGTATAGTTGCAATTACCAAGAGTTAGAGAATATAATAAAGGAGAGAGAGAGAGATTTACATTTCTTATATTACCATTGGGGCAGAAGAGAGAGGTGGAAGCACACATTTTCTTTCTCTTTTCGTCTCACAGCTAGATAATATAACGATTCGGAAGAGTAAAGAAGTTTTACTTCAGTATAGTCTAAAGCAGGGTGTTTCCCTTTTGTTTCCGAAGCTCTCTGACCCAGCCACGACAGTCTTAAGAGATAGTTTCCCTTCCGCGCCGACCCTATTTAACTGCAATATGCAATGACTCCCTCACTTTTGTTTTGTTTGTGAAATTTAATATCATAGAAAATTATCATCCTAAAATAATTAGCTATTAGCGGTATGACAGATCATGACTCGGTTAAATGCTTTTGTGAGTAAGTTGGCCTATTGGTGGGGAGGCGGAAAGGAGAACAACACATATGAATAGTAATTTTGCGAAAGTTTATGGGTGTCGATAGTTATTAAACTATTCCCACTGCTCGTATGTATCCCTATATAAAAAAGAAGTAGCGTCTTGAATTAAACATTTAGTGTCTTGTGTAGTGAACAAATCGGATGTGAACCTGCCATACGACGCCCAATAATATCGGCACAATCAGGTCCATCAGACTTCACTTGAATTGTTACCGACGATGCACATATTCCTTTCTTTTCCCAATAAAAACCTACTCAAAGTTACAGGCTACACCAGTTCATACAGATTCAGCTCCCGATATGCAAACAAGTCTAGTATTTACTACATGACCTGGATTAGCAATAGGACTTTCTACACCTCGAGAACAACTCCCAACACAATAGGAAATGTAGCTGTGTTTCGTTTCTCTTACAAGACATTCATTTTAACAGCAGCTGATAGGACCGAATGGCTTCATTGGATTTCCATACAAGTCCGAGATGGAGACGGTTGTTTCTGAGAACCTCTACCGATAAAAACATCCGACACGACTGTCGCAATAACACTTTAGTCTTTAGTATCACTTTTAGTCTGGGGACCACATAACACCAGGATCGTAATTTCTGAGGAAATCACAATTATTAATTGAGTGGTCACCTTCTCGTGATTGACATTGGGTGCACTGTTGTGCATCTAGCGGCGGGAACATATTTTATTTTTCTTCTTTTTAACTTTAATTGTAATTAAATTTAATTGTTTTCTTTTTGCCGCTTATCTTCTTATAAGGTTGCGTTCATACTGATAAACGTGTCCATTGTCTTCGCTGTTTTATGTTTTGTGTCGTAAATATTAATGTCATATCTTTTACCAAACAATATTTTTTGCTTGTGCTAATGTGTAACAGTGTATTTATGTTTACATCCTCAATAAACGTTTCTTTCTTTCTTTACTTATATAGACTATTAGAATTAACCAACCAAGAACAAGTGGGACACGGGCATGAAGAGTTCCGTTCGATTATGTGTAAAAAGAACTGGCCAATCTCGAGTCCAACTCACAAATCGAGGTTTCCGTATGAATATTATATTTTTATAAATGTCAGCCCGTCCGTCTCTCCGTCTATGTGTCTGTCAATTCCTTTTTCACGGAAACGCGTGGCAGGATCAAGCTGAATGAATGAATTAAATATACCCTATTCTGCACAACATTTTTACAATGTAGAACAAATAGAACACTATAGTATAAATGTTCATAAATGCGACCTTATTACTGAGTAGCAATTTCTTCCAGGCAACCCTGACCTTACACAGAGGAAAAACCAGTTTATACTTAAAATGAAGCAGTAGACAGTTGATTTTATAAGTTTATTTAATCAAACAGAAGTTTGTTATAGATTTTTTCATTGATATATTTAAAATTTAGGTATTTTCTGAAGATTACAATAAATATATTTAAATGAATTGTAATTTGTACGTCACTTATTGTGTTACATGGGTAAGTATACTGTAATTTATAGTATTT
>JAFELO010000900.1:0-27683 GCA_017140195.1 Eumaeus atala
TGCCGAGGGGGGGGGACGGATAACCAGTTCCGTGCACCTCCCACACAGGCTAGAAAAAAAAAATTCACTAATCCACTTGACTTCTTTTTTCACCGGTTATATAATTATATACTTGTATGCACTTTTCCCTCTCGCCGGACGCTGCAGACGGACATCGCCGACACCGCGCGGGTGGTGCCGAGCGGGACGTGACAACCCCGTTGCCACGCCCCCGCAAGGATACGGCCCGCCGCTTCACCCGTGACAACAACACCACGGCCAGAACCCATCTTTTAATTTAATTTATTTTTCTTTCTTCTGTTGGTCGCGTCTGACCTTCGACCTTTGCTTTTCCACCAATACACCGTATCGCAAACACAGCGTACGACTCGGTGCCTGTCCACAGGGCCACCACAGGAGTGGAACCATACACGTTTCCCAGTTCGCTCTGGGACCTGTGACAGTGCCCCTACAAATGGATAGACGCCGATCGTACAAAGATACCAATAGCCCAGGCACATAAACGTATGTGCAACACACTTAGAGGTCAACACGACCTCGCATCGACCACAGCCTCGTATTGACGAGGCTCGAACAAACACATCTCCAGTAGGGAGCTAAGCTCCGGTCTGGACCCCCCTCGACCCGGCAACGGGAAGAGTGCGAAGACATGACGAGTAGGAGACTGAAGTTTGCTCTCTCAAAATATGACTCTTAAGTAAATGCTGTACTAGGGATGCAAGCTGCATAAGCGCGGTGAAGTGTTATTTATACTCACCGTTACAGTTCCTCATGAGTTTACAATTTTTTGATAGCATAATGGGGTGCCCCCGAGTTGCCTTTTGATTACTACCGACGGCCATGAACAGCCGCATTATTGTTACGCAGATGCGTCGCCCTGGAATCAACCCCAAATGGGCCACCAGCTACACACAAACCGCACGGAACGTGACAGTGACGCTGTCACTTTACGCCGGTATGAAGCGAGCGAAAGGTACTTCCCCGATCGTGCGGGCCCAATTTTGTTGCATAGGGGGATGTAGTGTCATGTACCATACATGGCACAACCTCCTCCTATGCAGCATGGTACTACCACTTGCAAAAATACTCCATATATTTCTCTCATACTGCTGGCATAAAGTATGCTTTAACGCAAATACCGATGAGGAAGTGTGAAAAGCTGTACTTACATAGTTTGAAGTTACTTTGAAGCTTTTGCCCAACTTGATAACTTGAAGTATACAAAAGGTCAAATAAAGCTCCTCATAGCAAGTGTTCTTGGACCGGAACGAGACGCATACTTCAATTACAACAATCTTGCCTAGTCATCTAACTTTCACAAGTTTGCCAAATTTTAGCACAATCGTTTACCACCGGTTCATGGTTAAAGTAGTTAAAATTTAACTACAGTTTAAATGTGAATGTTATTAATCAAATAAAAGCTTTTGTGGATTCGAGTGAATTAAATAAAAACAGTAAGTCTGGCTGTTAATCTCTGAAACGTCTAATGGGATTTCAAGAAATCTTTTCGTGTATGATAGCAATTTTTTTGAGAAATATTGTGTGCTATGTACTATGATTGATTATTCTACGACCAATTCAACCGAAGTTACGCGTGAGAACTCCACCCTGCTTGTAATATAATAAATGTGAAGATCTTTTTGTTTATTTCTTTGTCTGAATGCGTTAATCTCTAGTCGGAATAGAAAATTGATTCTACACGTTAGATTCTATTAATATACTCCATACTACAATATATATAATTTCTATTACTCTATATACAGGCTCCAATAAAAAGACGTACTGAATATTAAAGGACGTTACTTTCAGATCATTTCTGATGGAATTGTTCATATCATATGGTGTCCCAAACTAAACCCTTGCGGCGATATTTAACCATTAAGATTTTTATTAAAATCTGAAAAATGACCTTCTAAAGCTTAACCTAACCGTAACAGTTTTGAAAAGACAAAGTCCAGAGATGAAGATTTTTTTTTAATTTAGAGGATTCTTACTTTAGTATAAAAAATTTCGTTGTATAACAACTCTAACACAATTCCTTAAGGTGCTTTGTTCAAGCCTTTTTGTGGCGGTGGTGCACAGTAGGGGTTGAACCAGGCGAAGCCAATCGATCCGAGGGGGTTGCTTTTTACACCTCTCTTATAAGAAGCGGGGGCCTAAGAGCGGGTGGAGGATCGCTCTTTGTGGGGTACAAAAATCTTACAAGAAGAGGGGACAAAAGAGGAGGCGCTTTTGCGCTCGGGGCAAGGAGCGGGGATGGGAACCTAACTATAAATAATGTAACCAAAGATGTGGAAAAATATTAAGAATCGAGAACGAAATTCGATCTCTACTGGTACACTATATATATGGTTGAAATTACTATTTACTATTTTAAGCAGAAGGTTCGAGAACAGTCCGGCAGAACTATCTCCGCGAAGATGAGACTCTTAAAATTCTACCCATTTTCAACTACGTTAGGCGATGAGCTCAAATGAAATAAGAAACAAGCCTTCCATCAATTCGTGTAAAGAAAGTGTATCCAAATTTTAAAACAGATTAAACCAAAGTATCACACTCTATCCTCGCTTTTCAACTCCCTACCAACCTATTATATCTGCTTACATATTACAAAGAACGTACTCCCCGACTTTTAGGTCAGTACGATTAGCGGTTTAGTCTGTGCGTGGATCCGCTAGTCAGCCACACCGGATGTCACGGACACTTACTTCACGAAAGGAACTTCTGTACCGGATCTTAAGTTTCTAGATACAGTAGTTACGGCTGTGCGTTATCTGTCAGGCTGCCATCACTGAAGGAGGAATTACATATGTACTTATGTGTTCTTCAACGAATATAAATTCTTGAAATCGTCATATTTATCCTCAACTCAAAGCTGAGTACAACGGCAACCAAATTAGTGATTTAATCTTTATCAATTCGTTGGATGTGTGTTAGTTTTAGTAACCCACACGTGAAAACCACTAAAATATATTTAGATAAAACTTGAAAATTTAAACAAGTATAACAAATAAGGTACATAAATACCAACTTCGTCAAGTAGCGTTATTTGCGGTCCACATGGACAAAGTCGTGGGCACTAGTTGCTTTAATTTTATCATTGCTTCGAGCTATTTCGATTGCAATTTCTTGTTACAAAACAATTATGATAGTTATAAAGTACAATTCACGTTGTCTCCGTGATAGTAACCCTTCCAAGAGCACCTTTTTTGTGATGTTAAAGCGATGTCACCGCACCAAGTCCCGTTTACGTTGTAATAAAAGTGTTTGGCAACTTTTTGCTCCGCTACGTCCGAAGAACAACATGTTTCACGGGCGTATATTTTGAGTATATCAATTGCTTTTTTATGTTATGTCTTAATGAATGTTAGGTGTCGTTGGATTCATCTTGATAATAATGATCCACTCAGAGGCTTTGCTAAAAATTGGTGTTAATATTGAGCTGAATATACCAGTCATTAGATTAAGCAAAGTAATCCGTTACACGGGCAATATACGTAATTTCACAATTGGTAACTTTAGAAACACCATAAACGAGAGTTTGTGTGGTAAAGAGTAAGGAAAAAATTTTTTTGGAAGATGCCACATCTTGGGAGTAAATCCCTTCTCTCAGGCAATTTTGCTATTATTGTAATAAGGTATAATAGAATGCCATGTCAATGTCAGCAAGTCAGCAGTCCCGCTTAGTTTTTTTTGTCGGATTTTTTCAGGTCAAGTTAAGGGTTGGACCGATGATTTCTAAGCCCGACCAAGAAAATGAAAGAAAAGTGGATCTAAATTTATTGTTATTTTTATTTTTCGACATAGTCTCCATCTAGTTCAACACACTTCTTCCACCTGACCTGCAACTTGTTTATCCCCTCGAAAAAAAAAAAAGATTCCGGAAGGTCGGCGAAATAATCGTTTACTGCGACTGTCACCTCGTCTTTGGTCGAAAATTTCGAGCCACCCAAATGTTTTTTAAATTTGGAAATAAATGATAATCCGAGGGTGCTAAATCCGGCGAATAAGGTGGGCGGGGCACCAATTCGTAGCCAGAATCATGGATCACAGACATTGTTTCAACCGAAGTGTGAACACGTGCATTGTCTTGATGAAACAAAACTTTCTTACGCAACATTCCCGGCCTTTTTTCTTTTATTTCTTCCCGGAGTCTTCGTAAAAGGTTACAATAATAACTAGAATTTATAGTTTGACCTTTTGGTAAATAATCTACAAAAATAATGCCCTTCGCATCCAAAAAAAACAGAAGCCATGACTTTGTTAGTCGACAAAACGACCTTAGCCTTTTTCGGTTTAGGAGAGTCTGATTTCCACTGTTTGGATTGTTGCTTTGATTCAGGAGTATGGTGGTGAACCCAGCTTTCATCCATGGTGACAAATCTAGACAAAAAGTCCTCGGGATCAGTCTCAAAAAGTTCCGAACCATCTCGCGAAATTGTGTATCGAACTCGTTTTTGTTCAGCTGAAAGCAACCTCGGCACCCAGCGAGCAGAAACCTTATGGAACCCCAACTCTTCCGTTATTATGTGTTACACCCAGCCATAACTAATATTTGTTATCTCAGCTATCTTACTTATGGTCAAACGTCGGTCACCCAGTACGAGATCACAAATTTTTTCGATGTTTTCTTTAGTGGTAGAGGAAGTAGGCCTTCCACTCCTAGGATCATCTTTAATGCTCTCGCGACCGCGCTTAAACTCGACTACCCACTTCTTGACACTGGAATACGATGGAGCAGACTCCCCCAAAGTGCTCACCATATCTTGATGGATGTCTTTTGGTGATAGATCTTTATTATTGAGGTACTTAATGACTGCACGGTGTTCAATTTTTTCCATTATTGAAAATTGCGTCAGATTGCTTCAAACAAATAATCACAGAAAATTTATATTGAGCAGTATCGGAATGAAACTGCGCACAATAAATCAATATGACATATACACATATCATAGAAGCTATGACACCTTTTTAGGTATGTAGGTTAGGCCACGAACTTTTAGATCCACCCTAATAGTAACTAACGTCCAAAAAGAGATTCGTAAAATCCTGTTTCGAATAAAATATTTTGATTTGACACAATCAAATCTCATTTAATTGTGAATAAGTTGAAGTGATTATACGATCATATTCTAAATAAGAGGGGAAGTACATGAAAGGATGGACTTCGGATATTAATATATCCGAAGTCCATCCTTTCATGTAAGGAAATGTGGATGGACCCCACCCAAACGAATGGTTAGTGTTGTCGTGCAGGGCCTACTTATCCGGTAACAATTCGATACTGCTGTAGTGCCGTGCTGAATAGGGCCGATACGATAAGGAACCTCTCGCTCACATAAGACCGCCGTGAAGTGACATAATGCTGTCGCGTTTTATACGGTTCCTTAGTAACAAACCGTACGGGCTCTTGGTGGTTGTAGGGGAAGAAGGCAGGAGGGCAACGCATCATGGTAACAATAATGCGGATGTCTACGGGTGTCAGAAGGTTCCGTTGCTAGTTTGTCCTCTTATGCAACAAAAGAAGCTTTGTCGTCCAAGGTTCGCCATTGGTCGTTAAGTTTGTGTGTTCACTCATCTAAAGTTTTATGTTTCCGATTTGTCGCAAGTGCTTCAATATTGTTTTGTCACTAAGTCAAATGCCCGCCGCAAGCCAACTCGAATTGGATCCACTTCAACTATCGTCATTGGCCGACAGTGGTTACGGGCCGATCACAAGGTTGGTTGTTCAACTCCAGAATTCCAGATTCAAAACGATTGAATTAATATTGGAATGTCTTTATGCACCGCTAGGCCCGTACTCGTCGTTAATGTTCCGTGTTGTTTGCGCTACGGTATTTATGTGTATTTCTCTAAAACACAACACATTTTCGCGTCAGTTCAGTAGGCAGAAAGAACGGGACGGCACATATCACGACCCTTACACATTGCCTTGCCTCTCCCAAACATAACTCTCTTCAAACAAACAGGCATGTCAGTTCACAAAAAACTTACATAACACGTATTTGGCATAATATTTATTTGAGTTACGAATTGCGCGGAAAAACACATGATTAAGTCGGAAACTGCTTCCAATAAAATAGGTAAACGTATAAGTATTACTTGTTTCCACCTTTTTATCATTTAAGAGGTAGAAATCACAAGATATGATTGCATGTTTGTTAATATTGAAAATACATCCTTCCAATATTTCACTATTACTACTTATTATGAATAATTTCTCCAATACAATTTTGTTGGAACTATTATTTTCACGGCGTAGTTCTAAAGTTCGTGCAACAAATTAAGTTTTGTAAAATTGTGACCGACAACCAAGTAAAGTTACCTCGGTTTCACTGGTCGCTGATAGGTAGTTAATTAAAGAGATAACAGAGTCGAGTTTAGATTTTGAAACAATATTTACTCTTATTCATTATTGAAGTGGCAATGGGCAGTTGACAAAATCTGAAGAACAGATGGCAGATGGGCCATGGTCAACCGTTCACCAGGTTGAAAGACGATCTCCGTGCGGTAGCCGGTCCGGGATGGATGCGAGCAGCAGGAGATCGGTCGTCTTTGCGTTCATTGAAAGATGCTTATGTCCAGCAGTGAACCGATGGGGGCTAATGGTAATAATGATTAAGAGTAAATATTGTTTCACTAGCAATCTTCTTTCGTACAGTGGACATTGGAGGTTGTAAGTGGAAAAACAGTTTTCTTAGCGTTCATTGATATGCACATGTCCAGCACATCGATAGCAAGATGATTATGATTACTTGTTGCTCACTTGTTGAAAGATATCAATTGAGCTCGTATTCAAAGTACAGACACTCGACACGGATGCTTCCGCGTAGCTCGCTCTGTCCACCTAGATGTAGAAAGAATGGAGTTTCACCGTCACAATTCTATTCACAAAGTGTTGCTTCGAGAGTTTTGATTTGTTGGAAATAGCGAATAATTTTCCCACCTAAATGTTGAAGGTATTTCAATAATAAAAATGGAAATAGAAAATGGTTTTTCTCCAGCAACCCAGGGACGAAAGTTCGAATTATTGGCGTAGGTAGGAGGAAAAAATTAGTTACGGTCGATTTGAGCACAAGAATGGGTGGAGGAGGTAAATTAGAGGACTACGACGGTTTATCACTATTTCCGACAAAACCAGCAGTCCTATTGAATCAAGTTAAATAGTGAGGGAGTAGATAATATATTTTCATAACAATCCACGCCTCTGCACGAAGATAGAACTTCTACATTTCCAATTTCTTCACATGGCATAGATCAATAATCGAAGCGTAACTTCAAAATTGATGTCAAAAAGTTTTTTTCTGTTTGTGGTACCTCCCCGGTCGTGCAGGTCGAATTCGGCCGCCATGCAGCATGGCACTACCAATTGCAACAACCACTTCTTTCCACCTCACCCATATCAGGTACAAAAACTAAATTATTGGTCATGATCTTATAAACCAAAAGAAGTGAAACCTTAAAATTATTTGGGTAAAGAAAACCGAACGGTGTTCTCCGAGTGAAAAAAACGAGTGTTCTTTAGACCACACGACCGAAGTAAAACTTATTTAGGTATACAAAACGTGTAACGAAGAGAAAGAAAATGTGTGATTTCATATATTAGAGTGCAGTTATATATTTTTATCAATTACTTTGCTTTACAAAGTCTCATGAAGTAACATTTGATTACTACTTATAGGTAAGCTGCGCGAAAATGTTATGCACGAATAGGCACACGTCCCATGAGATGCGTTTGTTGTTTATAAATAACTTTCATCCATCTCACCGCATTTCATACTAATTAATTAGTTTTAATTAGTAATAATTGCTGCAATATTATATGGTGCAAGTTGTTGCCCGTGACGTTCAGACGAAACCACGTGTAAACGTCAGTACTTCTATAGCTTATGTGTTATTCTGGTACATAAGATATAACATAGTGTCATCAAAACCCGCTCGATAGTTTTGATGTCTTCGGGTAACAAGCATCAATGCATCCATACAAATTTTCGCATTTAGAATACTAGTAAGAATTACTAGAATATCAGTATCGTAAACTTGTAATACTTTTGTAAACACTTCTTCAAGCAGGTTGACTAAAAAAAAGCGGGAAAGCGTCACCGTCACGTCACGTTTTTCGTCACAGAATTCAGTGGCGCATAGCAAAAGTTAGCACTAGAACTACGCGCCCTAGTGTTCAATTTATAGTAAAATAAGTAAACAAATTATAATGTTATGTATGTGGAATGTATATGGAAATGTAAAATTCTGAGTATGTCTCAACTTTGCTCTTATATTCTTATATTAAAAAGAAAAAGAGAAATTACACCGACTTCCTGAACAGGACGATCTATAAAATCACAGAATTATCTGACAAAAAAGAGATTCGCATAGCTTTCAACCATTTTTCAACACTTCTGTGTCGAAGTTTACAAAAAAAATATATATAAAACACCCAACCCAATATTTAACCCTGAGTCAATAGTTAACACTCATCCCCATTACACGCTGCATCGACATTACCAAAGCTCCAGGATGTGACAAAATTCCACCACTTTTTATGCGGAATGCGCAGAGACCTTCACATCTCTTATTTGTAGTGTGTTCAATCGATGTTTTCGAGAAGGATTTTTTCCATACACCCGGAAAACGGCTCACGTCATTCCAATTTATAAGAAAGATAAATTAACTAGCATAGAAAATTACCGTCCTATGTCGATTTTAAACACCCTGAGTAAAGTAATGGAAAAGTCAGCTCATCATCACCTATATCCATTCATTTCACGTTTCATTCCCCAGCAAGAGCATGGCTACATCAAGGGTCGGTCCACTAACACCAACCTAGCTATTCTCAAATAACGATAAAATAAAAAATAACGATAAAATAAACTGTATAATGCGGACGGCGGCGGTCAAGTAGACGTTATCTGCACGGACGTAGAGAAAGCTTTCGATCGTGTGGATCACAATATCTTACTACATAAGCTTCAGAAGTTGGGCATATCTGGAGACTTACTCAGGTGGACTGAATCTTACCTACGCAATCGATATCAGGCAGTTGTCGTAGGCGGACATCGATCGGTCTTTGTGCAAGTCACCTCCGGCGTGCCACAGTGTTCGATCCTCGCGCCATTGTTGTACGCGGCCTACGTTTATGATATTAATTCATGCTTCAATAACTCCAAATTTCTCATGTATGCAGACGACACTAAAATTTATTTTAACATAAAAACACAAACGGATTGTGTTGCGTTTAAAAAAAGTTCAACTATTTTGTTAGCAATTGCTTAGCAAATAAAATAACTATGAGATCAATGCTAGTAGATGCGCGCCTATTAACGAAATAAAACAAAAAAATAAAAAAGAAATTGTCTCAGAGATAATTAAACAGAGATACGAATAATTTATTGATAAATATATGTATACATATACACTCAGATTTATTCGCACGCATACATTCATAATCACACACACACACACACACACACACACACACACTTTCCACACACACACACACTTTCCACACACACACACACACAGACCCCAAGTACTCCATACTCTCCACTCAGTCTCATTAGCATATAGTAAATCCGTAATTGGATGTTCGTTTAAGTTATAGAAAAGACACGATACGTCCATTTCAAACTTATATCTTATAAACCCTGATAAACTTATGCCCTTATAAACAAACGGAGCAAAATGACATATAGACATAAGCTCACTCTGTATATCGCACGCATTCGACCGATCATGTCGTATTGCAGTGCCGCTTTCGCGCACATATCTCCCCAACAAATAGAACGTTTGCAGAAACTGCATAGTAGATTCCTATGTATGGCGACTGGTTGCTTCTGTTACATACGTAACATCGATCTCCATTGTGACTTCCACCTGACCTACATTAAGGGCCATTTCAAAGAGCAATCTCAAAAGTTCTTTAATAGGGCCCTAAATCACGCAAATAAGCTAATAAGAAAGACGTCGGAGTACGATCATACGCTAATAACCGACTCCCAATATCGCCAGCCGAAGCAAGTTTCTTTTATAGGATAAGGGGCAAACAAGCAGGTGGTAGGTAACTACCGACGCCCATAGACATCCGCAAGACCCGAGGTTATGCAATCGCGTGGCCGTCCTTTAAGATGGGAGTAAGCTCTTTTCTTGAAGAACCTCATATCGTATCAGTTCGGATTGTGCGCGGTAGGAAATTGCGCTTGAAATGCACAGGTGCAGACTTTTGGACATCAAAGGGGGTGACGGTGGAACTTAGAGTTCCGCCGTGATGTCCGTGAGTGGAATTCCGCTGCTGGTATTAATCCGAAAAACTCCTCGGAACACTCCCCGTTGTAGATGCGGTAGAAGATGCAGAGAGAGTCAACATCTCTTCGTAATGCCAAAGGATCAAGCTGCACGGGAACAACTTGGTCGTTAACGATTCGAGTTGCTCTACGTTAAACACGGTCAAATGGAGCAAGAGGATAGTTGGGGGCACCAGCCCAAAGGTGAGAGCAGTACTCCATATGCGGTAGGACCTGCGCCTTGTATAATTGCAGCCGATAATGTGGCATGAAGTACTGCCTCGCCCTATTGAGCACACCCAGCTTCTTGAAGGCTAGTTTAGCCTTCGCCTCCAAATGACCGCGGAGTTGAACGTTGCTCGATATGTCGACTAAAAGAATCCCGATACTAGACTGACGCCAACAGGGGGGTTTTTTCGAGATACGGAGAAGGGGTATTTTATAGTGGTAAACGTGCAAAGTTGTGTCCTCTTGGGGTTAAATTGGACAAAATTTTGTAGGCACAATTAGGTTCCGATACTCGGTGACGTTTTCCCGGGAAATATATGATATTTTCACGGCCAGTGTATAGTGCATCACCAGTACTTTAATCCACATAACAATTAATGCCGCTGGCTTGTGGCATACCATTGATGTGGAGAAGAAACAGCATGGAAGATAAAACACACCCTTGTGAAAGTCCAGCTTTTACAGATTTGAGGTCCGAGCATGCACAATCGACAACAATCTTGATGTTGCGATCTGTCAAAAAACTAGTGATCCAGTCGCATAGTTTCCCAGGCAGTCCGTAAGATGGAAGCTTCGAAAGGAGCGCTCTATGCCAGACCCGATCAAAAGCCTTCGCTATATCCAGAATAACAACCAGTGCCTCCCCCTTGGTCTCAACTGCCTCCGCCCACCAGTGCGTTAAGTCGAGTGCCCCTGACGGAAAGCGTACTATCGGTCGCTAATGATTTGGTGTTTCTCTAAATAACGCTGGAGCTGGCAGTTAATTATGGTTTCCATAATTGTGGAGAACAAAGGGGTTATCGCTATAGGTCGGTAGTTCCATGGATCCGAGTAGTCATCTTTTTTAGGGATCGGGTGCACCAAAACCGTATTCCGAGAGCTTGGGACGTCGCCAACAGAGTAGGATTATCGGAAAAGACGCGTCAACACTGGTGTCAACTTCGGAGCACATATCCGCAGCTTTATCGCCGCGATGCCATCGGGCCCACTCGACTATGGATGTCCAAGGAGAGTAGCGTTGTGCGCACATAACTAAGCCGAAACTCAATATTCGGCATTTGGTGTTCACATTGCTGGATAGTAGGCGGTGAAGTTTCACGGTCATCCAAAGTAGAGTTGAACGCAAATAAAGAGCCCAGGAGATCGGCTTTCTCTTCCGCGGCATGGGCCAACGAGTAAATATTATTATAATTACATAATTTTATATGCACGAGTTGCACGATGCCGACGACGCGATAGCCATAGCAGTTGCTAAGTCCGCCCTTGATCACAAACAAAGAAACACCATGGCACGCATCCGCAGTAAAATGCCAATAGGGCCAACTAACGGATAGCAGTTTTTAGTCGGTAGTAGCTATCGCTTCACGGCCTGAGCCCGACACACACTTCAGGCCCGCTTGAACCAATCATATGAACACCGCTCGTACCGGCCGAACGTTGAAACCTTATATATCAAACAAAGTTAGAGCAAATGACAGAATGACAAACTCACACATCACTTACGGAAAAGAGCCGGGGCTCACTTCCGTAAGTTGAGAGCTTAGACAAATGTAGAAACAATATAATGCAATTTTAGAGGGCTCTTAAAATAATAAACAAATCATGACCACGGCTTCTAGTTGATTTGTAGCGCAAATCAACCCCATCCGTTAGAGTGGGGGTGAGGAGGCCAGACTACTCAGACGAGCCAAACAAATAGACGAGCTCAACTATCATTACCCACGCTCCGCAACATAAAACGGCATCGTTCGCGCGCCGTCCCACTAGTGTGGGGAGGGGGAACGTTTCCCCCTTCTCGGTCCCAAAAATAGTCTCCATAGGGTAACGCTCACAAAATATTCCGGTTCATCTCTTCCCATCTGCGGGAAAAGAGGGGGTCTGTCCCCCTTTCGTCAACCTAAAACTAGAAGACAAAAAGTCTTCGATAGATCCGACGAACTGTAGGGGCATTAGCGCCGCCAACAGTAATAGGTCCCTCCGAAAAAAAAAAAAAGATTGGTTCATAATTAAGTTGTATTGAGCCTTAAGGTCTGTGGATTTTGTAATTAATAAAATTTAAAAAAAAATATCTGTCGACATAGTACAGATAGTTGTAACTGAATTAAATAAATAGTATCGCCTACATATTTCATCCACGGTCTCTATTACGAGCAAGATTCCAATACTGACTGCATTGTTCACGTAAGCATATTTATTAAACTGGAATAATGTAACTGGCCTTTTTATAAGAGAAGATGGCGAAGAAGTTAATTTAGTCTGGAAGCTAACATGACATAAATACTGGTCGCTATCGTGAAGTTGGCCTCCTCTATTAACTTTGCTTTGAATTTTGATTATACACAAATTAGCTCATAGCATTAGCTCAAGAAAACCGGTGTTCATTCGTGAGGTTATTGGAACTAAATACCCACATTGAAACTCAAGTAAACAAACTTTTGAACATGTTTAAAAAATTCACCCATGAAATCATACATTATCCCTGAAGAGCATAGCCAATGGGATATTTTAAAAAATTGGGACCAATTCGAAACTTGGTGTAACCCGGCGCGTAAAAATATACGAACAAACCTTATATCACGTACTCAGTGGAAATCATTGTCATTTGTGTGCTGTGTGTTAGTAACACTTTTTTAATACTCATGCGATGCTCAGGCAAGCTGTTTGTAACTAAACATTTACGAACTTGTGGTTGTTTTTTTTTATTGTTTTAATTAAAATGAGGACGACTGACTTATCTTCCTTCGTGTAGCTGCAGAGAAATTCCCAGAACCAGAATTGTAAAAGTCTACATAAACAACGTTTATCTGTTGAGGTTGGAAAGTAATAATTAATTAGTATATAATAGGAACTATATTTGAAATATCCGAAAGAACTTCATGAAAACCTAACATTTTTCCGCGCGGACTTCGATTATTGTTTTTCGCCGCCGGAAACAACTTGGCACTTCAATAATATTCCCACTGCACCTGTGATAGAAATTCAAAGTTTCTCTTGCAGAAAATTTAATTTTATACAAATATAATAATATTTAAGAATAAAAAATCACTAACAGGGAAACGAGGTTCTATAATCTAAAAATTTTGGGTATGAATGTTAAATGCACATTAATCACCAGTTTCGAGATTCCATTGTTGTTCTTGTTAGTGTGTGTGCAATAAAATGTAAATAATACACAGTAAGAGGTAGCACCACGAAAGCGGCGTTACACACTTTCAGTTATCGGTGTCGCGTTTCGAACGGTTTGTGAGTAGCCGGTGGAGGGGAGTAGAAACAAGAGCTTTTATTCGTGGTTTGGTCTCTAGTTCACGGAGATGAAGTCCCCGCGACTTAATGTAGCGGCTAGTTAATGTAAATAAACATATATTTTTCACAGATGGATGTATATGTAGGTGTTAAGTAACTGCATTAATAACAGCTAATTGGCTCAGTTCGAAATTATAATGCGCGTGTCACTACGACAGTCGCAGGTTCGAATCACGCTTAGTTTACGTACATGTAGACATACTTAACTTAATTTATTTATTAAATTAATATTAATTATTATCACAACCCGCCCGCAACATACTCAAAGTTTTGGTAAATAATACGCACACACGAACAAAGATATTAAAGACGTCAGTACCCTATCTCCTACCACTCTAGAGGACAAATAAACAAATAAACAAACAGTGATATAAGTATATAGACAAAACCAATCGAACAGTTTAAGCTGAAGAAATTGTTTGTGAAGTCACCATTTGAGAGTTTTATTGTACAATATTGCTATTTAATTTTTTGTTAGACTTTATATCTGTCTGGCGAAACATGTGTAGGAGTGAAGAAGCTTTGATACGATAAGTTTATTTATATAAACTAGAGATCGCCCAGTACTGGAAATTATGTCTTATTTCAAAAAGAACCATTTGATTTCGAATACGGAATAGTGCAGTAATACAATTATGTAGGTACTTATATATATAAAATGAAATGACACTGTCACGTGTATTCTACGAATTTAAGGATTGTGTGCGCACGCACACACGTGTTTGTATCGTTTATACTAATTAAAGAAAAACATGTCAGCCTACACTATAAAAAGAACATGATCTTTCCTCAGAAGCATTTTTTTTCAAGATTACTTCGTTTTGATACTTGTGTTTTTTCTAACATAACCTTATTTTGGGGAGTACAAACAAACAAAGTACAGTTTTATGTTACTAGTATTGATCGCGTAAAATTGTCTACGAACTTTATTGTAGTTAAATGTCATACAGCAAAAATTGAATATTATTTAATTTAAAATTTAAAATTAAAAAAGGTATATCGAGACATAGATCACAGAATCGCGAGTAAATAACAGCAGCGGTGTTGTACTAATAGTTAACGTTTAAGCTCTAAGACTTAGATGACTTAAATTTATTGGAGAATTTCGCGTGAGTTATAGTTTCGAGACTTAAGGCATAGTTGAGTTCAGTGGAATTCTATTGAATTGTTGCGGGCTTTATGTGCTGTTTGCAAATATTTACTACGTATTTGATATTGTCGAAGTCATTTTTTATTTTTGTTTTGCACCTTACTGTGTTTATTCTGATTTTGGGATATATATATAGTCTTTTTTATACTGTCGCCGAATCATGCTGCGTCGGAGAGACACGCTCCGCACGTGAATTCAATTAGTGAGCACCTGTGACATTTCCATCAGACCTAAAGCGGGAATTATAAACACCTCTAATTATGCGCCAAGACGACCGATCTCCTGCCACTCGCATCCATCCCGGACCGGCTACTGCACGGAGATCGTCTTCGCACCAGGTGAACGGTCGACCAACACTTCATTTTCCTAAACACTCCAGAACCTTGGTGTCCCATCTACCATCTATCCTTCTGAGTGTATGACCAGCCCATGGCCCATATGCGTAGGACTATAAACGTTAATTATCAACGAGTAAGAAATTTCATGCCACATTACAACCAAAATGGGACGGTACGACCGGGGAGGTACCTCTCACATGGTACCACCGCAATGAAAGCAATGCTTCGCGTTCCGTGCAGTTCGTGAGTTTTTGGTGACCCATTGGAGTAAGGAAAGGAAGGAAACATGCATAAATAAATGCGAATGTTTATTGCGACAACAATAGTTCTGTATTCAAATGTCTCCAACTACCCGCTTGCGACCACATGTTATAACAAAAAAAGCAGGTGCCCCTGCCATGCCATGTGGTTTGCCGACAAAAAAGAAACCTTAAAATATATTTGTGAGTGTTATTGACGGACAGCATGACGTGATGATGACGCGTGTTAAACGATGTCTGTTCAACCAAAAAGTGACCACCGTGCACAAAGCAGTTTTTACTTCGATCAAATGTTCCCAGAGCCCCATAGATAATTAAAAGAGATAATTTATATATCAAAAATTAATGAGGGACCAAATTTACATAGTTCGGGCGTTAGCTTCTAAAGCCCAGCCACATTAATCGATTATTTTATTAATTAATATTTGCTCAAGGTCATGACAGCTCCTCTTGTGAAAACATCGCACCGGTCGTTATAAATTGTCCGCCATAATGAAGTATTCAAAATTTGAACGCATCACCATCAAACTGTTTATCCCCTGTTAGTTGAAAAATAATTGACCGCTTTTTATTTTTATCCTCTTTTGCTTGCTATTTGCATCTACTCTGCCAGTACAGACTCAGTACTGTATATGTACCAATATTATCATAGTAACAACAACCACAATAA
Source organism: Eumaeus atala (assembly GCA_017140195.1). Taxonomy (NCBI): domain Eukaryota; kingdom Metazoa; phylum Arthropoda; class Insecta; order Lepidoptera; family Lycaenidae; genus Eumaeus; species Eumaeus atala. The sequence goes on from JAFELO010000900.1 coordinate 16,230, forward strand.
CGCACCTTCACGACAGTTATTTATATCATATACAGGTTGGCCCAAAAGCCAACGTCTTACCGAAAACCCGAGATAGGCTAAGTGATTTTGGGTGAATGTGCGGATATGCGCCTTGTAAAGTTGCAGCCGATGGGGTGGATTGAAGTAGAAGTACTGCTTCGCCCTATGGAGCACGCTCAGCTTCTTTGAGGCTAATTTAGCTTTCGCTTCCAAATAACCGCGGATCTAAGGTAGGTGTCCCGAAAACGAGGAAATACAACGAAAGGTGACTTTTTAGCGGTAAACGCGCAAACTTTTTTCTTAGGGGGGTTAAATTGGAATAAGTTTAGTCGGCCCCATTCCGAGACATTGGAAAACAGATCCTCGACTTCAGACACAAGTTTCTTCCGATACTTGTTCACCAGGGTATAAAGCAACCCCAGTGCTATCATCTGCGTTCGTTGTTACGCAGACCACTACTTTGCAGCATCTCATTGATATGCAGAAGAAACAGCGTAGGATACAGAACACAGCCCAGAGGAAACCAACGTTGACAAATTTAAGGGCGGAGCAAGCGTCGTATGATGATATTAAAATGGAGTGAGGTGATAAAGGGAACAGAATCGCTGTGATTGTACGTATGTACCGTATGGAGCCAAATGCAACTTTTAAAACTCCCCATACATTTGGCATTAGTCAAATGTTTGTGTACCAGGCTATTAATAGGTACCATGAGACTACCGCTGTTAGGGACATAGAAAGGCCTGGCCACCCACGTGGCATTCATATGAAAAAGTTGGTAAAGTAGAAAGGGGAAGAACTCAAAGAAATCATGTCCGAAAGCAAAAGATTTTATCCTGGGAAATGATATGATAGCACCTAGATCCATGTCGCGTAAATTAAAAGATGACTTAGGTCACTTTACGCCGGTGTCATGTAAGCGAGAGCTACCTCCGGTCGTGCCGGCCCCATTCGGCTCTCCTCACGTGATTCGATCGGATGAAGACGATTTCGTATTAAAGTGTCATTATAAAGCATCTGCATATACACATACTTTTTGCAAATTCAACCTTACGTGAATGATTTTAATTCGTTTTTACAAAGCAGAACATAAGTACGTGCGAACAAACAACTTAAAATATTTTTACAAAGTGCATAACTTGATATATGTACACCTTTTATAAGCACGGTTTTGGGACTGGGTATCTTGGTACTGTATAAATCTGAAAATGAACTGATAGTGCCACTGTCTATTATTACTGACGGATCATTTTTTGTACGTATAGAATTTCTTTCTTTCTTTTTGTGTGTTGTTCATTATGCGAGCTTCGTTCGTTTCAATTAAAATTTTTGTGTTTTTATTCAGATACAAAAGCGAAATGTTTTGCTGACAAGCCCATAGTTTTTCAGGTCTGTGTACCCAATTATGCTATATTGGATAGGATGTTAGGAAAAAATACTGAGGCGGTTGTTACAATGTAGTAGAAATATTTTTTATGTGCGTATGTGTGTTTTCATATGCGAATTATGGCGATATTTTTATGGAGTATACGGTATCAAAAAAAAAATTGTCTATTCTATAAAAAGATATGCATTATCTTACATAAGAATTATACGTGTCGGATTGAAAACCTTCTCCGGATTATCCGCCGGTTAAAAGTACGAGATGCACATTTCTACAATGTACGCTCATAAGGTTGTAGGCAAAAACTACAGGCATTAATTGATATGTATAAAGTGTAAAAAACTAATAATAATATACCAAAAGGAACGACATTAAACAGAAATTTAAAACATACTTCTTAAACAACCTGTAGACGAGCAATGCGTTTCGATCCACACTATGAATCTTTTAATTTTTAATATTGTATACGTTTATACGTAGTATAATGTAAATGAACATTTTTTTTAATTTAAGTAAATTTAACGTATAGCATTTTAGACAAACCTTTGATGTATTTGGTCTGACTCTTATTCAGTCTAAATTGTTGAATGTTTTTGATGAAAATAAATAAATAAAAAATAATCACACAACGTTATTCCAGCGGGTGGCCCCATACAAAATATCATTAAGACTTGTGCTATAGTCGCAGTCGGATTGTCTAAATCGCTGTACTTTATTATGGATAGCCATTTGCAAAAACAGGGCAGTCTTACTTTGTGGCAGGCCAACGATTAGCCGGATTTAATACAACTGAGTGAAATTCCACCAGAAAGTGTTCAGCGTTATACGATATTCAATAAAGCTAGCCTTATTGAAATAAAGTGAATCATTATCCGCTTTTTTTGATACGTTTTAGTTCGATTTTAACAGTTTTAACTGTTTTAGTTTAACAGTGGCTTAAAATGATTACAACAATGGTGTCTGTTGTAGAATACAGAGAAATAAAAAACTATGTCCAGATAGGTTCGAAAGTTTAGGTGAGAGCGAAGCTCCCGACTAAGCCTTAGTGGTTAGATTTTTTCTTTATTTGCATTCAAAACACTTGCCCTAATTTCGTACTTGTATCAATCACTATCACTGCCTATACTCAAGAGATTGATGAGCCTCTACTCAGCCGTCATATTGAAGAACGACTCGCGCTACCATTTTAGAGATAAGAGAACAATAAATAAATAAGAGTATTTATTTACTAAAAAATAGTAAAGTGTGTATTACAATGATACCAGTTCACATATTTTGCATATAGCGTGCAAATAATCGTGTACACATTAGAAATGATAATTAATTAAATATGTTTCATAATTTACATAACATACGGATTGACATGTACATAATAATTAAACATTTACAACCACACAAATAAACTTAAATGATAAAACGATCACAATAAAGTTAAATAATTCCAAATTAAATACATATTATTTTTTATTATACCTATATATTTTTTATATATCTTTAATGGTTATGATTTAAGTGCCCAATTACACCATAATACAATGGTTGTCATTATTATGCAATACCAAGACCGAATGACGGTGATCGTGTAATTGGTTTGTAAGAAAACAAATGCACAGCGATGAAGGCCAGGCAACACTGGTATATTAATAATAAGTGTATGTATTAGGGATGTAGAGTGGGATTTAGATGACTTTTTCCCTAAGCAATATTATTCCAAGGATACCATATAACTCAAAAACGTCCGTTCAGCCCCCTCCCCCTGCTGCATATTTTAGACGTAGTGACTATCATTGCTATGTTAGCTCACCACCTGGTGTTTAGACTACCTAGTCTAAACAATGCTCTAAAAGAGTTCTTCAGTTTCTTGTTCAGGCACCCTTACTCACTCACTAGCCTCACCACTAGCTCCATTGATTGATTGGACTATAATTTAAAACGCTGCGATGCCAAACGTTACGGCACGACGCACAGTGCGCACCAGTAGGGTCTCGCTCTAAATTGTTTAGTCGCTGTGAATTGATAATATCACTTCGTCGTGTTCCACTCTACAAGCTCGTGTCATTCGCTTAGGTATGGGAAACCTGCTTACACCTGATTTTGGGATAAATTCATTTTTGTGTCATTACAGATTGTTATATATATATATATATATATATATATATATATATATCTCGTCTCGTCGTCATCATCATCAACCGGATGATGTCCACTGCTGCATGTAGACCTCCCCCATAAAGCGCCATAGGTTAGAATATGTTATTAATGACTTTATTAATAGCATATTCTGGAGTTGTTCTCTTTTATTGAATTCCTTGTAACGGTGTTAATAGAGAAAACGAAAGCCCGAGAGGCGCACGACCAAGGTATCTCTTGCTCCAATGATATCATCTTGCTTAAACACTAAATAGCCGGTGGCTCGTTGGAGTACTTGAGCTCAGACAGAATTAAAGAGAGTAACGCATCTGCATGATCATCAACTATACGGATGTTTATGGGCGCGGATAGCCATCGAAAGCTCAAGAAGGGTGGAAAATCTACGACGAACATGATGTTTAACGCCCCTACGATAATGCAAGGCCAACTTTAGTTCCTCACAGGGTGGGGACCGTCAGCAGAGCAGTCAAAAAAATTGAGTATAACATCGACGCCTTGCTGTATACATGGTGTATAAATTAGTTTATCCGTAACCTTCCAGGTCGGGCAAATACTGCAACATATCTATCTATCCGATCATGAAGTTGATAAGTATGCAAAAAGCAAATAGTTTTATGTCAATAATGAGTAACCTTTATTATAATGAGTAACCTTTATTATAATGAGTAACCTTTATTATTCAAAGCGTTATAAGAGCAAACAACTGCAGAACGGACTGTTTGAAACTGGTACAAAGCAGATAGTATCAAATGAGAAACATTTTTAATTAAACAGAGAATAGGATTTCTCTTGATTTTAATTACAAAACACTTCGTGCAAGCGCACCGAATGCTGTTCACCAAATATTTAATATAACTTTCAAACCGTAAAGGAACTTGTTGCAGCTTGAAGTTTTTAACGTACAACACAAACGTTGCTACATTTAACACCGAAACATTGTCTGGTATTTTAGCTGCGATCTTTATTTATAAGTTAAATCAGTAATTAACTTTGAGATGAGAGACGCACTTCGCCCATCTCGAAGTTACATTTGTTAACAAAACGATACATAGTTATAAAATGTCGGTTAGCGTTTTTGTCCTCTCCACGTCTGTTCAAACTCTATTATGTTTGTAGATATTGTGATGTTTATTTTCTCATTCAGTATAAAGGATTCTTTTATTCCTATATTAAAAGAGCTTTTTAAAATTGACATCTATATATCTGTGAAGTATGTTCCTAATAATTGCTGTGCTGTGGCGGTCTCAGCGGCGTGAAATTTATTCCACGAAACCATTCATTTTTTCACGAGTAAGTATTTTCATATTATTCCAAATTAATCGCCTCTGTGGTGTAATGGTGCGGGTGTTGCCTGTTAAGACCGTTAGCCGCGTCTTACTTACGGCTTGTGGATGTACTGGCACACCTTTGCCTACCTCTTCGGGGATAAAAGACGTGAAGTTACTTTTTTTCCAAATTATAAATCTACATCTAAGTTATACTTCAAGCATCACATCTTCACACAGGCTTGGTTTTGGGAGTAAGCTGGCAAATTCATGATGAGAGAGAAACGAGAAACTAGTTGAGATGTAAATCATTATTTTTATGTATTATTTATGATACCTACAAATTCCGTTTGTGATGACACGACCTTCCTCCCTATCACTCAATCCTCTCGTGAACATGACTATGGTACTAAATCCACAACAAATGGTAAAAGTCCACGAATTTAGTTGAAATTGTCACAGACATGACGAGGCTGTTTCCGCTGAGCCTGACAACGCGTTGGCACATAGCACTTGGACATGGCTTCTATACTCTAAATTATGAATTCCTATAAGGAAAACTTACGTACTATATCGTGCTATATGGATATTTGACGTACCCTAACATATTACAACCAAACGTTTTAAGTGCCGTCTGTGGCTCGTAATAATCACGATTAGATACGCTTAAACAAATTTAGTATTGCGAAGCTGCCAAGCGTTGCACCCAAATTGCCGGCCGGCATGATGAGGAGCTACCCCTCGCCTCTTAAGAATCAAGTGGCACCTATGCAGTTACGCTCCGTACGTCTGTGGCACATTGAAGGGGAGGAGGGAAGGAAGTCAACATATGTACATGCGTATGATGTTTATGGGCGTTCATGGTCATATAAATGTCCACTAAACTAAGCGTTCGTCGGTATATAGTTACTTAATCCATTCACTGCCCCGATAGTAATTAAACTGTAGTAAGGGATGGATAATCGAAATGGTCATGCGTGATTGAATTGGAAACTGTTAATTAAGCTAATTGATTAGTTATTACAAAGCCAATATTATCATCAACTAAGCCATTATATCACTACGATGAGGTTGAGTGGTCATCTCATCCCCTAAGGCGTCTAATAGATTCCATAAGGTTTTAGTGGGATAGATCAGTCTTACCAATGGGACGGTGTCCCACCCAGAGGGTGTCGAAGCGGTGTAAATGCTTTACTCATGTTAATAAAAAAAGCGTGGTCTGTAGATGTATATTATTTCTCAATCAAATATCAGAACAAATATACGCTTACCTACCAGTGACGGCTTGATTGTAATGACACCATGAGTGTAAGTAATTTTGTGGGTTCAGTAGTTAAATGACATACTAATTAACACTTATAAAATAGTCGTTTCAGACCGTATGTCAAAAGCTTTTACTCGGAGGTCATTAGCACGTTTGAAATTTTGAAGGAGTATTTTGGAAGGTTTTATGTAATGTGTGTAATGTAACCATTAGAAAATTATGTAGTATGGTTTGTAAAAAAAAATTAATAAGGGTAGCGCTCTACACGTAGAACTGAGAAATAAATTATGTGTTTCTAGAGAAATGGAAAACATACACCATGTTTTCATTACTGTTAACAAGGTACTCCATAATGGCCTGGGGGTTTTTAACAAATCGTTTTGATTATTGTAATACTTTTTGATATGCTCGTTTGTAAAGTGATAATACCTATGTGTCATGTTAAAAAGTAATAGTGATTGAGCCCCTTAAAATTCAGCAGCGGTCCGATTAGGGCTGATAATGATGATGGTGATCAGCCCTATCCAAAATCAAAATATTTTATTCAAACAGGATTTTATAATTTTTTTTAACATCGTTACTTCTACACACTCCTAACCCGGCGAAACAAACTCAGCGGGGCTGATGATTCGAAATAATATACACAAGCTACATTATAATTACATTACATTATGTTATATTTTATTACAACATTACTGAAAGTTCCTGGATTTGAGGAATTATGTCTCTAATCGTGTCGGTCATACACCTGTCGGCTGTACCTCCTAGTGAGTTTAACTATGAGATACGCCACCCTACCCGACACACTAGAGATTTCGACGATGCTGCCTACGAGGGGACTTATTCACGACGAATCCCTAGCCGCCTTGTTATGGGGTGTCGCCTTCCCTGAAGTAGAATAGGTGACCCGCTGGCAGAGTTATGGTGTCTTCGGACTTCGCATTCGAACCCCAGAACGTGCCATCGGGTTTTTCCCAGTTCCGCCTCAACCAAGTGGGTCAGAGCGTTCGTCCGTCATACGTAGCCAGATAAAATCGGTGGTGGCAATCCGTAGCCCGGAGATTCTTTGCATCCTTTATTCCACCGTTACCGTGGCCGTCATCGTGGCCAGGACTAGTGGAACTACCGGGAAACTAGACGCCGAAATCTGCTGTTGTCGTCTATTGTAAATACTCGTAATTGCCACGCCGAGCAAGCGGATTGGCAATCGCAGATTTGGCTTCGGACCGGCGCCACTGCTGCCTGTCATCGATCCCATTGATGGTACCGTCATCATTCGGTGCGACCGCTGTTCGTTGTTCCCATCTATTTCACTATCACTAAGAAACAGACCGGATACCAAACAACCAGCTTGCTGATGCCTTATAAATGTTAAGAGACTGATGCCCTTTGACGACTTTTACGTCTCCCTGGGCTTGGATTGAAGGTGAGGGTATAGCTAGGCCGCCCCCACACAGCCGAGTGTGTATTTAATGAAAAACAAACAAACAAACAATGAATCAAATGTTTCCTCTTTATAACATTAGTATGGATAATGTCCTTGCCGAATTTCGGCCGCGGCGTCCATCTCTGTAGAGACCGAGACCAACTGCGCAGAGCATATTATAGTGTACAAGTGTGTACTCCCTGTTCCCTCATTCTTCCTTTCCGGTGCGACGGCAATCCGACACGACCGGAAAGACAATATTCACAGGTCCGACGGCTCAACGTGCTCTCCGAGGCATTGGGTGTAACACGGCTAACATCCTTATTTGGGACTGTTATTAGATATAGAAAAATGACAATAACATTTTGGTCCAACCCGGGACTCGAACCCAGGACCAGTCGACTGTCTTTGAACATACTCCCGACTAGACCACGAGGCTGTAAATTCTTTATATACATTTTATATGGAAGAAATATTTGTTAAGCATATTTTATAGAGCATGTGTAGCTTGGAACTCCGTAAAATTACCTCCTAGACACAAACCCTTTAGGTGCTTGTATGTTTAGGGCGAGTTAATAACAATAGCATTGTCTTTCGAAGTACTTCTTTACACACGCTTGACTCGAGTAGTAAGCTGGTGTATGCTGGAAAATCGGAAGCTGAGAGAGAGTGATAAGTAAGGCGAGATAGCTTTTGATAACTTACTCTAGGGGCAACAGAGAAAGGTGCGAGCAAACATTTTCTCTTTATAACTAAAGGAATCTTACTTCGGTCGGCTGGTCTAAGACATACTTGTATTACATAGCACAGGAGGCAAACAAGCAGTTGGGCCACTTGTTAGTAAGTGATCACCAACGTCCACGGTCATCCGTGACACCAGAGGTCTTGCAAATGCGTTGCCGGCCTTTTCGAGATCATTGGGCTCTTTATTTGGAGATCCCTAAGTCGCATCGGTCCGATAAAATCGATGGGGGTGATATATACTTTATCGGATATTTCGAAGAAGAATAAACTATACAATACTTGAAGAGATGGAGAGGATTAAGAGTGGCTAAGACCCTTGTCCGAAACTGGAATTAGCATATAAAAAATGTGTTATTTTCTAATCTCTCTATCTAATTTCCTTATTTCGATAAACAAGTACAAAAGATATAAGAGACATACAGCTATTTCTTAGTGATATCTATGATAAAAATACAAATACGTATGAAACCGTGGGTCGCCGATAACAAATGTTATATTTTGCAAAACTCTTGCAAGTATAATTGACTCGTGTGCTTCCAAGAAGTTAGCTAGGATGAGTCTTATATAACTTACCCGGCAAACGCTAAATTGGTGCTCATATTACAGCGCTTAGATATAATTCAAGTGAGTAACTTTACGGCCGTCCTTGAGAACATCCTTCAAATACGTATGTTACTCAGTGCTTACGTGGGTTTAACTTTCTTACTTAACTCGACACGAGAAAATTCTCGGTGGCCAGCGTTTTGAGTACGAAAAGGCTACACACCTAGAACACACTACCCACGTTCACGTTAATTAGCTTATGTAAGAAATGTAGAAGGAATTAAGATAAAAGCAATTATAGTTTTATTTAAACGAAAAAAAAATCTCAATAGGAGCAGATACGGTAAATAGTTCCTGCAGTTATCTGGCTTGTAATTTAGACTTAGAAGGTATCAAAAGAAATTTGTACTTAAAACTTTACAACAACTTAATAATTTAAACTTAAGTGAGGCACTGGCTTCTTATTCAAGTTCATAGCCTCTAAGTACATACTCTATTTTTTTTTTCGAATGGACCTATTACTGGTTGGCGGCGCTATTGCTCCCGCCTGAACAGTTCTTCGGACTAGCGAAGACTGTGTCTTCAGGTTTAGGGAGACGATAGGGGGACAGACCCCCCCCCCTTTCCCGCAGATGGGAAGATATGAACCGGAATGCTTTGTGGGCGTTACCGTATGGTGATTATTTTTGGGACCGAACAGGCGGAAGAGGTCCGTCTCCCCACACTGGTTGGGCGGCACGCTCGAAATACAATGTTAGCCGTGCTCAGAACTTCATTTATTATTATAGCTCTCTACAATCGCGATTATATTATCTCTATGGTAATTTAAGCTCTCAGAGCTTGAAGACGAAATTCTTGAACTAATTCGTTCTCCCCTTGGTGACCCACGGGGCTGAAACATGGCCACTTTATTTAGGACTGGTCCTCTAGTTTGCGGTAGCTCAACGGCCCGCCTGTTGAACGTGCCATGTTGGGTGTTTCTCTGCCTTATGACTTCTTTGCGTATTCTACGGACTGAAGTATCCGGTATCATGCGACGAATAGGCTCGCTGAAGTGCCAATGGGCTGGTCACACACTTAAAAGAACGATGGCAGATGGGCCAGTATGATTCTGGAATGGCGGCCGTGTTTAGGAAAACGAAGTGTTGGTCGACCGTTCGCCAGGTGAGAAGACGATCACCGTGCGGTAGCCGTCCCGAGACGGATGCGAGTAGCGGAAGATCGTTCGTCTAGGCGTTCATTGAGAGAGGCCTATGTCCAGCAGTGGGCCGATAAAGGCTGATAATCATGATGAATGAGTCTAAGCTCTCAGCTTACGGATACGAACCCAGGCTCATCGCCGCATGCAGTGTGTGAGTTTGTCATTCTGTCTGTCATATGTTATATCTGTGTGGTATTTGTAAGGTTTCGTCACTCGACCGGTGCGAGCAGTGTACATAATATTTGGTTCTAGCAGGAAAAATGCATTTACAAAGCTTCAACATTATAAATTATTACAAAAAGTTTTCGTTAATAATTTCAACGCCCGACTTATCGTAAAAAATAGATGAATTTTGTTAATATTTTATTATTCTGAAATTCCGATAAGGTGTGTAAGATACTGCCTTGTGTTTTTCCTAACGCAGGCCAATTTTTTACTTTTTATTTAGTGCTTTTTAAACGATCGAAAAACCTATAAGTGTACCTCTGTGTGATAGAAAACACGTGTTGATATTATGAGAACGTTGAAAATTTAAACGGCATCGTGCGCGCGCCGTCTCACTAGTGTGGGGAGGGGGACCGCTTCCCCTTTTCGGTCTCAAAAATAGTTATTATAGGGTAGGCCCACAATCAACCCGGTACATCTCTTCCTATCTGCGGGAAAAGAGGGAGGTCTGTCCCCCATCGTCTCCCTAAACCTGAAGACACAAAAGTCTTCGTTAGTCAGTCGAATTGTTGAGGCTAGACAAAGCGCCTCCAACCAGTAGTAGGTCCTTCCGAAAAAAAAAGAGTATGTTCTTAGAGGCTATGAACTGGAATAAGAAGCCCGTGCTCCACTTAAGGTTAACATATTAGGTCCTTGTGAACTTTTAAGTACAAATACTCTCTTTTAATAAAAAAGAAAAAAACACGCAACTATTCACACTTTAATCTCGTACTAGTTAATACGTTAGTGTAGTTAATAATATATAAATTTTATATTATAAGAAAATTCAATTGTAAAATTAAATGAATATTTTTTTTAATACCGACCTCACCACAAGTATTTTGACTAGTGTATAAAATTCGAAAAGGAAAAGATCGAATAGGAAGTGGGATCAAAAATAAATACGAGTATATGCTCTCCAACAATGTCTGTAGAGATCTCAATGAAATGTGATATAAGCGTGCGTCTTTCGTTGTGAATTTTCTTGCACCAATCTAGCGCGAACGCTTCTATCAAAGCAATTTAAGAGCACTTAGTCCTAAAGTGCAGTTTCATGTATCGCATTGTGCGAAGCCTTCACGTTTGTGATCGTATGCTATCAGTCACTTCTCTGTCAATTTACTTTCTACATGTCCGTGTATAAAATGAAAATTGTGTTTCTGCCGTGGTGAACGTGAAAACTACTCAGCCGATCGAAGTTTACGCTCAGCGAAGTAGGTCGCCTTCTCACTTCGCTCAGCGATGCGGGCGAGAGACTTCCCTTCTTACGGT